>OZ030017.1:67900418-68090418 GCA_964023405.1 Apodemus agrarius | reverse complement strand
GAGAATCAGTTCCTAGCACCCATACCTGGTGCCTCACAACCACGTGTAACTTCACCTCTCTTCATGCTCTCTTCTGGCCTCCATGGGCGACCCTACTCACACACAAAGACACCTGTACAGGCATAAAGACATACAGTTTTAAAAGTAAAATAAATCTTTTAAAATATAATTTAAATTTTTTGAGCATTGTAAGAGCCATTCTTTTTTTAGGAAGTCAGTGTCAGTGAATGGTAGGTGATGTCACCACAGCAGATGACTATCTTTAGAAGACTCACTGCTCTTCAAAATACAACTCTTCAGGAACTGCACAGATTTTGCTTATTCTACAATGAGTAAGAATTTTGCTTAATAAAAGACCATCCCATGTGTTCAGTTCCAATTTCCACCAACTGTAAAAAACAAAAAAAAAATAACTGGGAGTGTCCCTTGGCTGGTGGTAACTTGACCATGTCCCTATACTCATAGTATACAGGTGGCACAATGTTGACTTTGTGGGTTATAATTTTTCAAAGAAATACAGTTGAGAGATTTTGAAAGAATGGGAGATGAATTCTAGGAGAGAGTTAAGGCTAGGAATCAGAAGTGAATATAATGAAAATATATTCTATGCACATGTGAAATTCTCAATGCATTAATAAAAAATATACTTTAAACAAGAAATGGATTTGAGTCTAGGCTGCCTTCCCCTTTGGTCCTGTGACCATGTTCATGTAGCCTCTCTGAAAGTATCTCTCTCATTTTTTTTTCTCAACTGTTGAAGTTCAACTACATCAATCCAACAATGTGTGTGGGAATTGTTGAATAGCAGATTATAACTTAATATGAATTATAAATATCCATGGGTAACCTTAACTATCCCTGAATAAAATTCAGTACACCTTTGGTGATTCAAAACTTTCTGCTGAAAATACAGGAATTGCCTGTTATCCTCCAAAGCAAGAGAGACAAGTAGGGTGGACACGGAAGGACTTACTAAGCAAAATGTTATGCAAATTAATCTTTTGTTTGTTTATTCTTTGACAGTCTTACACACATATATCATTAATTGTGGTTATTTTCTCCCCTCTTCTCCTGTCTCAATCTCTCCCTCTCCCACTGAATCCTTTCTTCTTCCCAACAAGTCTCCTACCTGCTATGTGTGCACGCATGTCAGCAAACATGTGTGTAAACATGTGTGTTTGCATATGCATGTGGGTGTGAATGCATGTGTGCATGTGTGTGCATCTGCGTGCATGCATGGAGGTGTGCATTGCATGTGTGTGTATGTGCGTGTGCGTTCATGTAACTTGGTGAATTGCTTTCATGATTTAGTGTAGTTATCTACCAGAGCATGAGCAAATTACCAGTTCCTATACTGCTGAAGAGAGCATCACCCAGTAACAAATAACTCCCAGTAGCTCCTCAGGAAGGGGTGGGCCTCATGAGCCCCTCCCCTTCCATGGTGAAACACAGAGGGGCCTAATTTCATGCAGACACAGACACAGGCATAGAACTGAAAAGAATCTGTGCTACCACTCTCTTGAAGTCTATCTAGCCTGGATCAAACATACTTGACCTTACAGCCACTGTGGCCTCCTGCTTCTGATTTCCTCCATCACAAAGACTGACACAGATGGGCCCTAGGCAGAGTCTACCCAGAGCTTGTCCACTCTGGTAAATGAATAGACCTGTTCTCTAACCCTGGATTCCTCCTCCATTTTGTCATCCCACTCCCCCATTTGTGAACAGCAACCTTAGGATATCACTAGCATGCTGAACACCTTGCATCTGTCTCCCTCAGATTAAGGAGAAAAAGCATCTACATGATGGTTGACTCAAATGGTCAACTTGAGACAACCTAGAGTCACGCAGAAAGAGAGTCTCAATAAGGGGCAGTCTGCCTTGTATTGGCCTGTGACCTACGAGTATGCGGTGGTGGGATGTCTCCGTTATGCTAATTGATATGGAATTACGGAGGCCAGTGGGCATGACCCCATTCCCTAGAAATGTGTAAAAGCTCCTGAAATGTGTAAAAGCGAAGAAATAAAGCTGTGCGCAAGCAAGAGAGCGAGCATGCGTGCGTTCATTCTCTCGCCCCTTGACTAAGCTATCGCCTCATGGCCAGCTATCTCAAACCCCCACCATAGTGCCTTCCGTGCAGTGATGTACTGTACCCTGGAAGAGTGAACTGAAATAGACCCTATCTACCTTAGGTATTTCTTCCCCTGCAACACCACTGGAAGTCAAACAGCCTAAATCCCGCCAACAGAGCTTTACAGTGCCCATACCCCTCGGTGACTTCCAATGAGCCTGCTGGAATCTTAACTCTCACTCCATCCTGCTTGCCCCGCCCCCCCCCCCCCCCGCAGTGGTGCTGGGACTGTCTGACTTCTAACAGAAGGATCTTCACAACGCATCCAGTTGGTAAGGACTCCCTTTCTCTTCTCATTTTCATAGAAAATTCTTCACCTTTAATACCCAAGATAGTCCCTTACACATAGTAAGTTCTATATGTATGTGTGTTTGGCAAGGCATATAACCGTCAGAAACAGAGGCCAGGCAATGTTTAGGATAACACATAGGATGTTAGATAACCAGTTCTACCACCATAGGAGAAAGCACCTGTCAACTGATACTGCTTGGGAACCTGCCTCCTGTTTTACCTCACCATGTGGCAGGCCCCTCCCTGCCTTATTGACTGCAATCACTAAGAATAACTTGTATAAGAATAGATATGACCCCAGATATCCCTCAAAAGAGGAATGGATACAGAAAATGTGGTATATTTATACAATGGAGTACTACTCAGCAATTAAAAATAATGAATTCATGCAATTTGTAGGTAAATGGTTAGATCTGGAAACTATCATCCTAAGTGAGCTAACCCAATCACAAAAGAATACACACGAAATGCAATCACTGATAAGTGGATATTAATGAGCCCAGAAGCCCTAAATACTCAAGGCACAATTAGCAAGTCAAATGACTCTCAAGGAGAAAAAAAGGAGAGGACCCTGGGCCTGTAAAGATTGGATCCAGTATTGTAGACCCAGAACAGAGAAATCGTGGGGGGGGGGAAGAGTGGGGAATAGCATGGGGGGGAGAGGAATTATGGGACATATGGCGGGGGGTAACTGGGAAAGGGGAAAGCCTTTGGAATGTAAACATAGAATATAGAAAATAAAAAAAAAATATATAAAAATGAAATTAGAATAATTAAATTAATGTAAATTCCATTATTATATGAAAGTTTATAAAAGAGATGAAATAAAGCAAATCTTTTTGTTAAGCAAGTAAAAAAAAACAAAAAAACAAACAAAAAAAAAAAACCAAAAACAAAAGAAAAAAAAACTTTGCCCAAAAAACTCATCTCTGTACAGAGAAAACATCACTCAAAATGAATGCAAGGGGTAAGCAGACCGCTCAGGGTCAGGCTCAGGATCGGGCAGAGGAGCCCATGAGGACCTGAATCTGATTCCTAAGACCACATTAAAAATAAAATACAACCCTTGGCATGGTGCCCTATGCCTATAATCTCAGCACTGGAGGCGCAGACAGGAGGATCCCTGGGTATCAACGGAACTGCTCATCTGGTCTATGTGGGTCGGTGAGTTCCAGGATCAGAGAGACCTGTCGCAAACAAAAGATGGCTGGTTTCTGAATACCAACAGCGGAAGTTGACTTCAGCCTCCACAGGTACACACACACACACACACACACACACACACATGACTAGAAAGACTAAGTCCCTGCCTCCATGGAACTTATCTTCTATAGAATATGTAGATGATGAGCTAGCAGACAAAGAAATAATCTGTATCCATTCCTCTTTTGAGGGATATCTGGGCTCCTTCCAATTTCTGGCTATTATAAACAAGGCTGGACCCAGAACAGAGAAATCGTGTGTGGGGGGGATGAGTGGGGAATAGCAGGGGAGCAGAGGAATTATGGGACATATGGTGGGGGGTAACTAGGAAAGGGGAAAGCCTTTGGAATGTAAACATAGAATATAGAAAATAAAAATTAAAAAAAAAATAAAACAGAAAAAAAAAAGAAATAATCTGAAAGGGTGGCAGGTGATGGTAATAGGAAACAACTCCAGTGGGTGACACCACCTCAAATCACATATGCCAACACTGAGCCTTTTTACATACAACAGCTAGAGTAAGAGGCAGCTACGCAAAACGATGCAGAACATCATCCAGGCAGGGTGACCATGAGAAGGGGCCAAAAAGGATTGTGTTCTTAGAGGAAGATTCGTTTCTTGATAATAAAAAATAGCTAGAAAGGGAATGCCTACAAAAGTGCTGAGGCATAGCCACCAATCACAAGCCTTCTACACACAAAGGGTTTCTATCCCTACTTGTTACTAGCTAATAACAAATTCTTTAATATATTTAGTTCTCAATGGGCTGATCTCTAATACAAAGAGGTCCTTTCCCAGTGATTGGTACATAGTAACTAGTAGTCACAACTAAATATTAGAATAGTGATCATCCCTCTAGTATTCATGATAAATGAGGAAAAGACTCTAGGTGATGGATTTTATGTTTCACTGTAGCATAAGGAGTATGTCTCCGGGGAGAATGAGAATCCTTATGAAATTCCTCAAATAGCCTGGCTTGCCTACTTGCTTGGTTTGCTTAATTATTTCACATACATTAAGCTGCCAATCATGTAATACAATGGTAGAAATGACATCTAAATTAGTTAGCAGCGAGCACTGAACAATGTCAACATTTCAGGACAATAAGGTTCACCAGAACAATGAGCAATATGGCACCAGAAGTAAGTCCTGGTCACTTGCCTACCTCAGTGGAAGTGCTATCCTCACATCATAAATGTGGACATTTATTAATGGGGACTGAAGAGATACCTCAGACAGTAAAGTTCCCACCATGCAAGCATGAAGATCTGGTCTGGATCAACAGTTAGGAATTTCTCACACACCCGTGATCCCAATGTCAGGGAGGCAAAGGCAGGAACATCTCGGGAGATCACTGGCCATCCAGCCTAGTGAAACCGACGAGCTACAAGTCCAGTGAGGGAGCCTGTCTCAAAACAAAGGGAAGAAGGATAGTGGAAGACACTAGGCGTTGATCTCAGGCTTCCACTAACATAGATTTGCATGGAGAGATACCTACATACATGTACACATAAACCAATATAAACATATACCACACACACACACACACACACACACACACACACACTCATGCTAAACCTGAGAAAATGATCATGGGAAAGTGCAGAGTAAAGTCATCCCAATAGGTCAAAGACAGACCACATGGATGGATGGATAGATAGATAGATAGATAGATAGATAGATAGATAGATAGATACAGACCACATAGATAGATAGATAGATAGATAGATAGATAGATAGATAGATAATACCCCAAGCATGCTTGTATACATCTACAATGGAAACACTCAGGAAAGAAGAGACAGGAAAATAGGTAGAAAGGAAGTAAAATAGCAGAGAGGTAGGCAGGCAAAGAAGGAAGAGAGAGGAGGAGAAAACAGAGGGAGGGAAGAAGGGAGGAGGGAAAAGAAAAAAAGAGGGGAGGAAAGAGGCATGCACATATGTTCAAATCTCTAGGAAGCCTAAAATCTAAGAAGAGATTTACAAACAGACTAGTCAAATGCAATATAAAATACAATAGTGCATTCCTGAACGCATGGTTTTTACCAGGAGGACTGCCTCTGGGTGTGGCTAACCTTGGATAACTCGCCTGATTGACAGTCCAATGGTGTGGCCAGAGGTTGTCTAGACAGTCAGCCCAGCTTCATCTTTACAGTGTAGAAACAGAGACGAGAGCGCTACGGGCATCCTCCCCACTGTCTGCTCCCTCTCTCCCAGGCTCTCTTGTAAAGACTCTGCCCCTCCTTCATGTAGTGCATGAAGTAAACTCCATACACAAAATATCTTTGCACTGCACATGAATTCTCCGGAAGAAAATCAGACAAATAAACAAATCGTATGAAATAAATAAATATATGCATACATGAATGTAAATGAAAATAAAGACAGCATGCGTATAACCCCAGGGGATTAGAAGAGTACTGAGGTCTGACTGACTGGGGTGGTGGGTGTTCTGCAGTGTCATCTGCTAATGTTAATGAGTTGGTTAAATTAGAAAAATCCCAATTGCCCAAAGCAAAAAACATTCAACCGCACAGGATGGCGGGGCGGGGGTATGGACCATGTTATCAAGCGCATTCTGTTCAGCTGATTTGTGTGGTTGTTGTTGTGTTTTGTTGTTGGTTTGGGCTGGCTGTGGAGAGCTACACTTAAAAAGCCGTCCAATTTCTAGAGAGTATTTTCCATCTGGGGCCAGCTGGGGGAAAGCAGGGGCTAAGCGGTGCAAAGCCAGCAGAGAGACGACACGACTCGTTAGGGAAACGGTTTATGAGGAGAAATGCTTTCTGAAAATCCAGCAAAGACTTGACTGCACCGTCCCTGCACACGGCAGCGGCCATTATTTTTCATTAAATGTCTCTGAACACAAGCGAAAACCCAGAAAGACTCAGGAAATGGACAGCGTCAGATAAATTGGAAGTCGATCCATTTTTTTTTTTTTTTTTTGCAGAGGTTTTAGCTGGTAGTTAAAATCTTGCCAATTACCCAGAGTGTTTCTTTGCATTCAAAGAGGTTATTTATTCTATTTTATTCTAGAATAACCTCCCTCCACACACTCCTCAACCCCACATAACCTTGAAGCGAGTAAAAGCATGCTAAAAGCCAAGGAAATCAAGATTATGCATTAAACCTTCAAAACCCATTAATGTACCACCAAGTAATACCATTTTAATAAGTCATACAATATAGACTGTGATACTAAAGCCATTATATGTAATAAACTGCCCAAAAATAAACTTAGGAGAAAAGGCTTGCACATTTCTTTCTCTAGTCCGTGTTTAATTACATTGCAAGTGTTAAATGCTTGTCGAAAGAGGGAGGTGGGTTCAAGTCTCCTTTCAAGAACATAAAATTCGTATCCCTTCAATGCTATGGAGGAAGAGTCAGGAAGAGAAACGTGCCAGATCCCATAGGGCTACAGTGCTGCGGGCCATCTGACACGGAGCTAGGAACTGAACTCAGCTCCTCGGCAAGAATGGTCCTCTTAAATGCTGAGCTATTTCTTCAGACCCAGTGATAGCCTTTTTTTAAAAAAAAAAAAAAATCATTTTGAGTATCAATGTTGTGTCTGAGTGAGTACGCTGTACTTTAATTTGATTGGCTGTGTGGTCACCTTGCTTCCTGTAGCTTCACAATAACGAACATGTGAATGACATTTGCTCCGACCCATGGTGCAGCTTCCATAGCTCTACAGCATGACTGTGTAAGGTCTTTTATAGTCTAGTGAGGTCAGCATCTGCTCGTCTGTCTCTGACCTAGAACATCGGGCTGCGTGTGACAGTGGAAGCCTAACGAAGGTGGCAGGTACAATGCAGACGACTGTTCTTCCAGGGAGCAAAAGCAAAACAAACAAACAAACAAACAAAACAAACAAACAAACAAAAAATGCGTCCAGTGTCCTGAGATGTGAAAGCACCCCGCACAGTCACCCACCACAAAACTCAAGCCCGATAATTGTCTTGCCAGGGTAGAGAGACTTGTTTCTCCAAAGCCTTACAGAAAAAAAATTGCCAACCTTAAAGATCATATATTTCTTTAGGTTGCATGGGCTAGAGAAACGGTCTTTTAAGTAGAGTGCTTCTACATAAGCCTGAAAACCTTAGTTCCGATCCACGGATTCCGTGTAAAGGCAGGTACACTCGTACATGCCTGTGATCCCACCCCCTGACTGTGAGAGGGGAACAAGGGACAGAGAGAAACCCTGGAAGTTTCTCATTCAACCACTCTACTATACACCGTGGCACATAACACTAGAGCTTGCATCAAACAAGATAGAAGGCAAGGACTGGAACTCAAGGTTGTCCTCTGACTTCCGCACACGCACCATGTCGTGTTTGTGTGTGTGTGTGTGTGTGTGTGTGCGCGCGCGCGCGCGTACTCAAGAGCATGCACATGTGCAAGCAAGCAAGCGCACGCGCGCGCGCGCACGCGCACACACACACACACACACACACACACACACACACGATTAAAAATATAAAATTTCACAAGCCAAATGAATTCCCCTCAGAGAGCTGCATAGCCCAGGGCCTGCTCACTCCCAATCTTTAATTACATGACTCTGAAAATTTGGTAATTATTTTTTTGCAAAGTTTGAATTAATGGAAAAACTCCATGAAGAAAAGATTGAAATATTAAATCCTAACCGAAAACTAAGTAAAGCAACCGGGTTTGGGAGGAGAATTAAATTCCCCATCACCTGTCTGTGCAAATGGAAGAAAATCAAACTTTTTCCCCCACTGATAATTTATTCTTCCTTTATACGAAGCCACAATGTGGAGGCAATTATTCTAAGTTAGAAAAATATGCTCTGAGAGAATTAAGGACTTGCTTTCCCCCTTAGATTAAAATTAAAATATTACCAGGATTACTTAATATGTTTTAGATATTTACATTTGCTGCCACAACACAGAAACCAAAGAACTCTCCCTCAAGACGATTTTATGTGTCTCTTTTAACAGGTTGGGACTCAGGGACTGTGTCCGTTGTTTGGGGGAACAGGGGTCTGTGTCTGTTTGGGAGTACAGGGGCTATGTCTGTGTCTTGGGGTACAGGGGCTATGTCTGTGTTTCGGGGTACAGGGCTGTGTCTGTGGTTTGGGGTTATCTATCTTTTCTTCCTTGGAGGTTTTGGCATTTTGATCTCGTCTACACAAAAATTAACTCAACCCACATGTGGCTATTTTGATGGATCACACTAATTAAGTTATGAGTTATTACCATGTCTACACCACAATTTTGCGATATAAATGGGTTCAGCAGGGTTTACCAACTATTGATTATAGAATTCCAGTGTAAGGTTGGTGGGTATTTTGGGTTTTTCAACTAATTATTTTCATATCTTCTGACAAATTAATTTCTCCAGTCTCTAGTCCCTTCATCTCTCAGATAAAGACAAATCAAGTGAATGATTGCTAAGAACTCCTTTGCACCTAAAATATCTTAATCTATGAGACAATTTATGTAGAATTTAATGCTTTTAAATTCACTGTTGTCTCTCAATTTACAGCTTTATTGAGGTGTAAGTCAAACACCATATCGACCCATAAATATGGTGTTTTGTGTGAACATCGTCAAAACTCCAATTTTAGCACATTTTCAACACTCCAAAAAGGAAGCCCGCAGAAATAAGCAGGTCTTGCCTACCCCTGGCAACCACTCCTAGGCAGCCATGACTGTACCTTCTGTCTCCATGAATTCATTTTATTTCACACATATCATAAATGATTTTAGGACAGACCTTTTTCTCTAACCATAATAATTTTTAAAGCCACCAATGATGTAACACCTACCAATACTCTATTTTTACAGCAGAATAATATTCCATTGCACAGACATGCCACCTATACATAGCCATATTCTATTTTATGGAAGTACATTTTTCACTTCTCTTGTGTCTATACTTAGGAAAATTATTGGATCAAGTGAAAAATCTATGATTACCATTTTCAAGAACTCTTACACTCTTACCAGCTCTGTCTGGGAAGTCTAGCTTCTCTCCATCTTTGCCAGCATTTATTATTATCCATATTTATTTTAATCATAAATATTCTGCTGGATATTGACAGTCTCATTATAGCTTTGACTTAGATTTCCCTAAAGGCTGACAATACTGAGTCTCTTTTTTCTATTCAGTTTACCTACTTGTGCATTTTCTTTGGGGAACTATATATGTAGATTTTTTTCCCTATTTTTTTTTTAGTTCAGTGATTTGTCTTTTAAATTTTAATTTTATTATTTATATATGCAGCTATGTTGTCATGTGCATGAAATTCTTGGCTCTGGAGTCCAGAAAATGGTGATAAAACCCCCTGGAGCTGGAATTATAGGCAGTTGTAAGCACCTGATGTGGGTGCTAGGAACTGAATTTAGGTCCTCTGCCTGGTCAGCCAACACTTTAACCACTGAGCCTTCTCATCTGTGCCCCAACCTGTCTCTTATTGTTAGCGTATAAAAGGAGGCTTCTGTATATCCTAAGCAGAAGTCCTTGATCTCATAACTACGTGTGAATGTTTCCTCCCATTATGTAGCATATCTTTTAATACCTTTTAAAAGGTGGCATAAAGGAATTTGTGTGTCTGGTGGAAGTTTCTATTTTTCTCTATATCTAAATCAATGGCTGTCCTAATAAGACCAGAGTGGAAGTCTTGGTGGTAGCCCTGGCCATCTCTAACCCCAACAGAAGGAAGACAGGGAGTGCCATAACAGGTTTGGCGGCAAGTAGGCACATAGGATGGGGAAAGGAACCAGATCTTAAAGCAGAGATACAAAGAACTAGATGCAGAAGATCAGGAGGATGAGCTATCAGAATGCCAGCATTTGCTTCAGGATTGAGGCATGCACAAAAAAAGGGGAGGAAACGAAAGGGTTAATTCAGAAACCTTTGAAAAGGCCACAGAACACTGGCCCCTCCCAGAAGGGCAAGTGTTCCCCCTGCCCCTGAAGGGAGAGGCTAAATTACATTCCTCAGACCACAGGGAGGTCCCAGTGGCTAGGAAAGGCCCAGAGTCCATTGGCCACCTACCTCATCCCCTATCAACCAATTAGTTCAGTGCGAGTTGTTCTGTCTCCATGTGCAGGGCCACCCCAGCATGCTGGATAATAATAAAAATCCTCTTGCTTTTTGCATCGAAGGAAATAAAAAAGGTGTGTGTGTGTGTGTGTGTGTGTGTGTGTGTGTGTGTGTGTTACTGTGGCTGTCTGCAGAGACCAAAAAGATGGTGGCAGCAGATGCCCCGAAGCTGGAGCCACAGGGGCTTGGGAACCAAGCCGGGCGCTGGGAATTATCCTCTGGGCCTCTGCACAAACAGCAAGTGCTCTTAACTGCGGGGCACCTGCGCAAGCCCCTTCTCTTTTGCGACAGTGTCCTCGAAATACACAAGGTTCAAAATGTTATTGTAGCACCTTTACCAACATTGTTTCTTATGTCCCCTCTTGATGTCAGATCTGGGAAAGTTCTTAATCCAAGAAAATGAAAGTTTCGTCACATGGTAAATTTTGTTATGGTTGTAGCTCTCCCATTTCGCTCCCTGACTCATTTGGGGTTAATTTTTATACAGTGCGATTGTAATTAACCCACTCTTTTACACAGGCATACCCAGAACTAGCTTATCATCCTTTGTGGAGACATCAATCCTTTCCTCACAGAACTGTCTTGGCTCTGGGGTTTAAAAAAGATCCACGAACCACAAACTCGAGGGTCTATCTAGGAGATCTGAATTCTAATCCCTTAACGTATACCTCAGCATCACGCCACCTGATTACTACAGAGTCATACTTTATTTTGGAATCAGGGTCGTGAGTCTTCCCAGTCCTCCAAATGCTGTTGTCTGTTTCAGCTCCTGTACATTTTGTGTGAATCTGAGCATCAGCGTGTACATTTCTGTGAGAAAGCTGGCTGGAATGGGGACAGGACCCGGGCTCAGGCAGAACCACTGCAGGAGGTGCAGCCATCTTGCTGGCCAGAGTCGTCCAGTTCATAGAACCAGATGCTATTATTCACTGGGACTTCTTTAATTTCTTTTTCGTATGCTTGATAGAGTTTTCTGTCTTAAACCACTTCACTGCTAAAACCTTGCACTTTATTTGCTCCTGGGTATTTCCTTTGGTTGTTGCTGCATTCACTTTACCGAAAAATAAATCACAATTTAGGTTGCTTTCCCTTAGAGTTCCGTTAAGTTTTGAAATGCAAAGCTAGTCCGTATTTTCTTCCTTCTTTTTAAAAGAGGTTTCCTATTCGACTATTTGAATTTTGTCTTAAAGGAGGCAATAATTATTGTAAGTGACACGTGTTCCATATCCTGTGTTTGTGTGTGTGTATAATGTATACATGTATGCGCACGTACAGATGAGATGTACATACGTGGTGTGTGCACATGCGGGTAAACTCATCCATGCTTGTGCAGGAGTCAAAGGATGATGTTTAACATCCTGTTCTACCACACTCCCCTCTATTCCTCTCTATTCCTTTACGGCAGGGTCTCTCCCTGTCACTGGACCTAAGCTAGCTGTCTTAGCAATCCTCCTGTCTCCATGCCACTATGACACAGAGGCTACATGGGCATGCAGCTAACCCCAGCTTTTTAAGTCAGCCCTGGGAATCAAACTCAAGGGCCTCATGCTCACCAAGCAAGCAGTTCTACCCAATTAGCCATCTCCCCAGTCCTCCATTTTATAAGGAATTCACAAGGATTGTATACGGTATATTTGAATTAATATCAACATCGGTGCTTAGCTTACTCAAGTAACGTGGAAATAAATTGCGACGAGTTACCATCACCCTCACTTGCATTCGCTGAGCACTTGCTGAATGCACAATCTAATCCTGTGGCAGCCTGCATTCAACTCATCAGCCAGCAAATTGCATTTAACACCCAGAACATCGTAAAACCCACTTGCAAAGAAATTGAAGCATAAAGAAATGCCTTCCTCATCGCAAGGCTTTCACCATGACTAAATATTTTCATTCATCCCATTACCACTATTTCCCTTCCTCAGAGTGAGAAAGACCCTAGATCTCAATTCAACTTTGGAGGAGTCCACAAGCTGTCTCCAAGCCAGCTGTTCCACCACTGACTTCCATTGTGCTAATTATACTAATGTTCCTGAATACAGACTATGGAATTCTGGTCTTGGGTTAAAATATATATGTATATATATTTTAATATATATACATATATATTAATAAATATATATTATATATGTGTATTTATATATTAATTCTGACTCAATGATGTTATCGATTGTGTCTTTCTCTGGGGTAAATAACCTACATTTAAATCAAAAGAGTCACGCTATATCATTAGGTTTTCAAAAGGTTGAGAATCAGAGGTAATCAAGTACTTAATACCCAGAAAAGAAAGTTTCTCGGACATCCTGTTTGCATATGATAGGAAGGCTTGGTGGGCTGAAACTAGAGGACCTCAACATTAGAACCGCCCATTAGGGCCAGCGACATGGCTCAGCAGTTCCGGATCATTTCTAGCAAGCCGATGAACGATGAACGAGCATCCCCAGGAGCCAAACAGCAGAAAGAGACATCAATTCCCACACTTACGTCACGGCGTGCATGCTCCCCACCTCATACAAAAACTCACCGCAGTAAAGCACAACCTGAAATAAGTCCCTTCGTCGTTTTTAAAGCACAGTCCTGTGGCTGGAGAACAGGCATTGCTCAGAGAAGGCACCAAGGAAAGGTTCAGGAAACATTCAGAAAACACCGAAGACAAGACGGCCCTTCCCACGGGCTACACGCATGGAGCATGCGCAGAGGCAGCCCATGTGCCGACAAGCCAACATCCGGGAGAGGCGGGCGCTTACAAGTGAGGCCACGCTTCAGCCTTACACCCTCTCGGCTTCCAGATTTGCTAGCTCTCTAACCAGCTCCTAATTTCAGCTCTTACTAATAAGCCTTTTAAACACACCATCCCTGCCTCTATCACCATGCATGGCCCCGGTCTAACCCCGTATTCTGGAAGAGAAGAATCTAAAAATCTCTGCAGATCTCTGAACTCTAAAGCTGCCTGGGCGGTGGGAAATTCTTTCCCTAGAGTTACAAGAGAAGTTGTGCCATGTGGCGGAAGGAAAGGTGGTGTCAGAGATAAAACCTGAGCCAAGTCATTTGATAGCCCAGTTCCTCTAGGATGCACTCAGATTTGCCCAACAGGTGGATGTGCCAAGCCACTCTGACAAGCTGGCTATCAATCGGCCATCTAGCAAACCTGGTGGATGCTTCCAGGCCCTCGACATGAGAAAGAATATATGAAGACTAAGGGTGAAAATCTATTCAAGATGAAATGAGGGGAAAACAAACTTTTGAGATGGGGTCTCATTGTACTCTATGCTGGCCTTGAACTAACTATACAACTGAGGGTGACTAAACTCCTGAACCCCCCGCCTTTATCTTCCAAAGAGCTCGTATAACAGGACTGGGCCACCAGTTTATGAATCCACGTTGAATCCTGGGTTTTGTGAATGATAGGTAAGCATTCTACCAGTGAAGATACATCTCCAGCCAAAATGGACATTTTAAAAGCACACGAAAAATTAGTCTTAGGAAGACACCAAAGTTTAATAAAGAAAATTAGCAAAGGAGAAATGTATTCATGAGAAATAGTAGGGGATGACTTTTCAAAACTGAAGAGCATATACTCTGTTCTAATTAACTCTTAGTCAGAATGCTGGCTAGTTTTAAAATGTCAATTTAATACAATATAGACTCAAACGGGGGTGAGAGTTTCAACTGAGAACTTAGCTAGGCCGGGTTGTCTTGTAGGCATGCTCCTTGGTTTGGGAAGAGCCAGTACACTGTGGGCGGCGCCATTCTCTAGGCTGGGCGTTGACGGTCCACTGGTGCGTTTGTTTCTCTCTTTTCTCGACTGTGTGTATACTGTGACTCACACTCCCCCCGGTGATGGACTGTAATCTGGGATTGTGAGCTAAATGAACACTTTTCTCCCCTAAGCTGTTCTTGATCACAACGCCATACCACACCAACTCAGGCACCCAAAGTGCTGGGCGGCTCGGCGGCCGGCTCGTGCACCTCCATTGCTGCTTTCTGTCTGGCTTCGTTCCCCTCTGCAGTGCCTGCTCTCCGGCCACTTTCCTCTTCCCTCCAGCCCCTCTTTTTTCCATTTCTTCATCACAAGAACATGTGCTTTTTGAGACTGAAAACGTTATCTAAATTATGGTCCATATCAAAAGGTGCAGTTCCAGAGCTATGAAACTCTCAAGTGAAAGAGAAATTCCTGAAAGTTATGAGGGACCTCTCGAAATGACATATAACCCAAGGGCTGCTAGATAACTACCCTGCCAGTACATTTCTATTTAGCAAAATTAAATACCCAAACAGTAGAGAATACCGTTGCCAAAATACTGAGAGCAAATAACTCTGAGGATTCTAAGTGGTTCTAAAACACGATCCAGGAACTCTTTAGACTTAGAAAGCGCCATCAGCCAGGGCCTGTGGCTCAGACGGTAGAGTTCTTGCTTGGCATGCAGAAAAAACTTTTTGGATGCAGAGGCAAGAAGACCAGAAGTTTGAAGTCATGCTTAGCTGCCTGGGAAATTCCAGACCAACCTTGGCTACAAGAGATACTGTCCCAAACAATGAAACGCGAAAGCAAAAAAAAAAATCTTCTGTGCTTTTCAGGCACAAGAAGACCACGGATAGATCGACTTTCATAAACCGTAGTGCGGATAGACGGTGGACTACTAGAGATTGCAGCACACACAGGGAAGGGGGAATGGTGGGCTGAATCTGCTGCAGGATGTTTCTCAGAGACAATAGCTTAATTTAGCAATATAAATTAATTCAGAGTTGGCTACAATACAAAATAGTGAGATTTGATGTGGTGTGTTAGGCATATCAAGGCCCTTCAATTTGTTTCTACCCTCAAGTGTCCTTGAGAAAAATCACTGCCATTATTATTCTAAGAAAGATCCCTTTGTCTGCCCAAGGCTTTTTTCCCCTCTGAGTATTCATTCAGCCTTGTAGTTATAAATAAACGATAGGTGTTGTCTTGTGCCCCCTTCCTTCTGAAATGGTTACCCTCAGGACAGGGACTCCAACTCATTTAAGATGATTTTTCTCACCCCAGGACTCAATGTTTGGGTAGAGCTGTTCACTTGTCTGAGATTAGACTCCTTCCTTTATATGTTGGGGCATGTTTGTGTGTGTGTGTGTGTGTGTGTGTGTGTGTGTGTGTGTGTAAGGATGTGTGTTCAGAGTTACATATATTGTTGCCACGCACCATCTACCTTGTTTTGGGGGCCAGGATCTGTCACGTGACCCGCAGTTCTCTGATCAGGCTACGTGAGCAGGCCAGCAAGCCCCCGGGTCCTTCTGTCTCTGTCTCCCCTTGGTGAGGATTATAAGCATGTGTTGCCATGCCTGGTTTGTTTTTTACCACATGGGTTCTGAGGATCAAACTCTGGCCTCAATGCTTATGTGGAAAGCACCTCACAGTGTGAGCTACCTCCATAGGCCATGTGAAACTCTTGATCAATCGATTTCTTTTCCAAAAGCTCGTGCTGCTTTAAGTCTGCTTAAAAATAGCTGCTTTTTCATCTTCAAAGCTTTAATTTGTACCTTAAACATTATCAAACCGCATTGCACCCAGGGAACGCTAAGAGTTGGTTATCTCGTCTTACTTATTTGGAAAAAAATAAATTCTTTTATCATAATCCCAGGAATTTTTTCTTTTAGGATATGCCCTTCTTATTGAAATATGCAAATATATCTACAGGTGTAAACACGAGCAAAAGTGATCTGTGAATATATTTCTAAAACAAAGTTAAAATAATACACAAACTCATATGGAAAATAACCCAAGTTCCTCATTCCTGTTCGCCCGAATGTTTCCTCCAGACTAGAAAAAAAAAACACTATTAATAATTTACCTTTCTAGAATTTTTATTAATCATTTAAAAAATACACACACACATGTATGTATGTATTATGTATGCATGTATGTATGTATATAGATAGGTAGGTTTATATATGTAAACTTTTGGATCATAATCATTTGCACCCCTTTCTGCAAGTTTTTTTTGCCAAGCTCATTTATTTCCCATTTAATAATGTGTCAGGGATAGGGCTCATCTCAGTTGGTAGATTATTTTGCATAGGAAGCCCTGGGGAGATCCATCTCTGACTGCGTAAACCAGGCATGGTAGCACACGCCTGCGATCCCAGAACTTGGAAGGTAGAAACAGGAGAATCAGAGGTTCAAGGTCATCTTTAGCTAGATGGCAAGTTCCAGGTCAGCCTGGGCTATGGGAAACACTTTCTCAAAATAATAATAGCAATACCAGATCATAGCCTTCTCTCCATGTTGAGATACAAACACTTTTTCATTCTTCCTAAGATATTCTTCCTGTCATTTTTTTTTTAATTTATGTGGCTGTGGGTGCAGACATGTGCCATGTGTGGGCATCCATGTAGGACAGAAAGGGGCATCAGGACCCCTGGAGCTGAGGTTACAGTTGCTTGCGAGCTACCCGATGCCCAGCCAGGATCTGAACTTGGGTTCTCTGCAAGAGCAGCAAGCACTCTTGAGCTGAGTCTCCAGCCTTCCTCCTTCTTTCTTATAATGACCACCGGGGCTCCACAGGGCAGGTAGAGTGATATTTGTTTGACTCTTCCCTTCTTGATGGACACAGACGGCAAGCAATTTATCAATATTACAAATGCCGGAGTGTGTTTTCATGTGCATTCCTCTGTGTAAACAAATGAAGTGGTTCCCGTGATAAATAGCTTAAGGGGCCCTCTCTTTCCAAACACACTCAAATTTCTATTAATCCAAATCACTGTCTCCTTCCTGTTCCATCCCAGTGCTTACTTACTTTTTTTTTCACTTCAGAAAGGCAGAGAAGGATATCTGCAACTTCCCAGAAATGCAACAAATCATAATCACATCTCATTGAAGGCATTCTCTGCTTAGCAGTTGAGGGCTTACCACGCAGGTATGAGTCCCTGGGTTCCATCAAAAAGACAAAACAAAAAACTATCCCCTGCCCATCAAATCATTCATTTGCTCATCAATCTGATGGCCCCAGAACTCACACGCATGCACTCTGGTTCACCTTGAAGCTCATTCTGGAAACTTTCCTCCATCTAAGACCACAAACGAAGGCAAAGCTCCTTTGAGATCCTAGCAAGGGGGCAGGGCAGAGCCTTTATCTACCTGTATTATTAGCCTTCTCTAAACTAAGATGGAGGCCTGGCACTAACAACTCAAAAGGAGGAACGATGCATATGGTTTCAGCCATTTCTGTATATTATGGTGGGGACAGAGTGGTAGAGCTGTTAACATCACAGCAGACAGGGAAAGGAAGGAGGGGAGGAGAGAAAGAAGGGAGCAGGAAAGAGAACAGACAAGGCCTACCTTTCATGAGCCCATGCTGTAGTTTCCATTCTTGGTAAAGTACTCTGACCAAAAGCAACTGAGAGGGTAAAGGGGCTTCCTTTCAGCATACATTTTCAGGTAACAGTCCATCATTGAAAGAAGTCAAGGCAGGAACTTTCACATAGCATTGCTTCTGGGCAAGCAATTCACTTCACAAAGGAGTAGGGCAGGAATCATGGAGGAGGGCGCTGGCTGGCAAGCATGGCGATGCTCAGCCCTCTTGTATCATTCAGGACTATCTGCCTAGGGAATGGCGCTGCTCACAGTGGGCTGGATAGTCCCACTGCGATGAACAATTAAGACGATCCTCTACAGACGTTCCCATAGGGGAGTCCGCTCTAGATGATGTATCCAATTGAGATCCCCTTCCTAGATAATTTTACGTTATGCTATGTTGCTCGTTAGAGCTGACCAAACAGCCTGCGTCTAATGACCAATTTCCTCTATCCATACCTGACTTAAAATTTCCGCCACTTCCCAAAATAATGCAACCAGCTAAGGACCAAGCATTCAGCATGCAAGTCTCTGTGGCACATATCACACTCAAACCATAGAACCAACCTTAGGGAAGATACATCCAAGGAGGAAGAGAGGCACACAACCAAGTGTGAGAGGCAGCTAGAGGGTGGAGAATGCAAGGCAGGAACTGGGGCTGTCATGTGGTCATTTCCATCAACTTCTGTCTTAGGACATTAAACTTTCTGTTTTAGCCTTTCTTGGCACGCTTCTATCAAGAGCTGTTTGACGTTAACACGAGAGAAAATGCAGAATTCCTGCACAGCATTGATACATTTCAGTGAAAATGGATCAGCCCTGCGTCATAAAATTTTATTTGTATTTATACACATGTGTATATATTCGCTGGCGTGTATGCCATGCGTGTGCAGGTGCCTGCACAGCCCAGAAGAGGGCGTATGACACAGTGGAATTGGGAGTTGCAGATGGCTGTGAGTCACCTGACGTGGGTGTCTGCAGGACTCTTAGCTGCTCTGACACCTTTCTGTTCCTGGACCAAAACTCCAATGCTTGCACTTCCCTCTGCTTCTGGTCAGCATAGATTTCATAAGCTGAAAGCCAAAATACAAAGTAAAGGCAAGTATAAACTCCAAAACAACTTGCTTTTTAGTTTGGGGTGTTGCTGTTGCTGCTGTTGTTGCTATTGTTGTTGTTGTTGTTTGATTGTCCATACCATGGTACAAAGTTTGTAGGGTCCCTGTCTGCCTGTGGTCTCCATCCCAGGAAGCCATGCTCCAAGGCGCACATACACACGCATATAAATACTTTATTGATTCCCACCACAGCCGGCACCTGCAGTGCTAACTCTGAATATATCTTGTTAACATGTGTCCATGAGGCTGTACGAAGAATAATCTGTCTGGCCTAAGAAACAGCACCAACACATTTGTGTGTGCAGGTATGCGTGTGCATATGCGTAGGTGCATAGAGGTCAGAGGTCAACTTCAGATTACGTGTTGTTCTTCAGGTATCATCCATTCACTTTATTTTGGTTTGAGATAGGGGCTCTCACTAACCTAGAACTCTTGCTCAAGTTAGGCTAAGCTGGCCAGTGAGCCCCAGGATTTGCTTGTCTCTCTCTCTCTCCTGGCTCTGGAACTACTAGCATATTCTACCGCGCCCAGATTCGTATCTGAGTCCTGGGGATTGGATTCAGGTCTGCGCATTTGCCAGGCAGGCAACATGATGGCTCACTGACTCTCTAGTTAAAAATCAAAATATTTTATCTGAGCATTTTGTACGTCTACAAGAACATAGACGAATGCTCAGGGTGACTCAGGTTTACGTGGTCTACACACTTATTTTTAAAAAGAAATATAAAGACTGGATAATACTCGAAAAAATTTTAGGGAAAGTGCACAAAAACTTCTCCATCAAGAAAATACTGTTGATTTCAGTAGAAACAAAAGATTGATAGCATGTGTTAAAATGCCCTGTAATTATTTAGGCTTGATAAAGTGCTTGCTGAGTTCAAGTACTTTAATTTGGGAATCTGAGGAAGGGTAAAATAACACTTAGGAGTTTTTCTAACTGAAATGGCTGAAATCAACCCTGAAATGTCAATAAGTGGGACATCAACCATGTGCACACAGACCTCTGTGTGTGTCCAACACAGGCGCACCCAGAACACACCTTAGCCAAGCCCATCTGGCCAAGCTCAGCACCACAGAGACAAATACGCTAAAGACCAAGACAAGACAAGGCCAGAAGTGCAAATACAGCCTCACTGGAAAGCACCATTGTCAAGAGAGAGTGGATGGGAGGACAAAGGCAATGAGAGAGAGGAGGGGGTAGGAAGGGAGAGGTGGGAGGGGGTAGGAAGGGAGAGGTGGGAGGGGGTAGGAAGGGAGAGGTGGGAGGGGGTAGGAAGGGAGAGGTGGAAGGGGGAGCGAAAAGAGGAAAGAGAAAAGAGAAGGGAGGAGGAGAGCGGGGAGAATGTAAAAGAGGGGATGGAGGGGGGAAGAGGAAGGAGAGAGGGGTGATGGGAGGAGAGGAGGAGCAAGAAAGGAAGAGGGGGATGGGAGGAGAGAAAGAGAAGGGGGAGAGAAAGAAGGGGATGGAGAAAGAGGTAAGGAGAGAAAATAGAAAGTAGGAGAAAAAGAGAGGAGAATAGGAAATGGGAGGGAGAGAAGAGAGTAGGGAGAGAGACAAAAAAGAAGGGGATGAGAATGGTGAGTTGGATGGGGGAGAGGGTAGGGAGGGGGCAATGGTTAAGGGGAAAGGGCAGGAGAGAAGGAAAGAGAAGAGAGCCAGGGAAATGGAACAGAGAAAGGAAACAAGGAGAGATGGGGGAAGGAGAGAGGGAGGGAAGGTCAAGTGAATCACTGTTCATGAGATTACATATTGTCCAAACAATACAGATAATTACAACAATACAGGGTGAAGGTGCTGTTCACCCAGCTATGAGAATGGCACCTTCGTCCCGTTCTGTACAGTCCTTCCACCCCCTGTCAAATTGCTCCATTCTCTGGGTGCATACAGGGCATTATGAGTTCATGAGACTGTCATGGGGCATGCAGTTTGGGTGAGGACACAGTTGATATCATGTGTGTAGCATGTACAATGGGCTTTGAAAGGGGAAGGTCAGGGACTAGTGATAAGGGACCCTACCAGCCGATGCCTGGAGTGGACTGTGTCCTAGTTACATTCTAACAAATGGCCACTTAGGGGAAGACAGAATTTCTTATACTTTCACATCACACTCTGTGGCTCAGGGAAGTCAGGAGGAACTTCAGGGAGGAACCTGAAGGCAGGCCTGCTGGCTAGCCTGCCCAGCATTACCTCTAACCAGAAAACACATTAAATGGTTTTGTTTTATAAGGGGAAAGAAGAGGAAAAGAGCTGTGAACGTAGAACTCATTTTGAAATGAGGTTTTTATGGAAGTAAATGTCCATTTCCATGCCTAAGTATGTTTTCCACCTGTTCCTTGTTGATGTTGAAATAAGTGAAGGCAGATGTTTTAAATTCCCTCTAATCTAAAACTTTTACATTTGAGTGAGGAAGAAAATAACATTCAGCCCCCAAAAAACACATTATCCTGTAAGCAGATATGTTTGTTTTCTACAATAAAGGCATTGAAAATAAAAAAGCAGAGGATTCACTCATAGCCACGAAGTGTGGAGAAACCATAGAGAAAGGTTGCTTGTTCACTTGCAGACTCATAATTAGGTGCTTTACTTAAACATTCTGGAAGCACCTGCCTAGGGATGGTGCTGCCCACGGAGGGCAGAATTCTTCTCTATCAAGTAACAACCAAGACAATCCCCACAGACATGCCATAGGCCATTGTGATACAGAAAATGCTTCAATTAAGTCTCTTCTCTTCTCAGACAACCCTAGGCTGTGTCAGGTTGACAAATAAAGCTGAGTCAGGACAGATGTGTGCTCAGCAGTAGTAGGATTAAAACATCACACCCACAGTGAAGACATTTCCAACAAATGAAACCCTCTGGGAGACACAAAGAAGCCCGTTTCAATTCTACAGTGTTGTGTCCTTTTGCTAGCCAGGAACACGTGGCTCAAGGCATCGGAACACTTTTACCCTGCCCTTCAAAAGACTGAGAAGAGGATGGGTACTTAGAAATAGAGGAGCCTGGAGACAGGAACTGAAGCAGAAGCCATGGAAGAACCCAGCGTAATGGCTTGATCTTCATGGCTCGCTCAGTACTACCC
This sequence comes from Apodemus agrarius, assembly GCA_964023405.1. Classification (NCBI taxonomy): domain Eukaryota; kingdom Metazoa; phylum Chordata; class Mammalia; order Rodentia; family Muridae; genus Apodemus; species Apodemus agrarius. The sequence goes on along the minus strand of OZ030017.1, from coordinate 68,068,200 downwards.
ACAATGGCCTGGCCCTTCCCCATCAATCACTAATTAAGAAATGCCCTATAGTCCTTCCTACAACTCTTATCTTTTTTTCTTTTTTTTTAGTTTTGAAATTTCTTATTTATTTATTTATTTATTTATTTATTTGGAAAAGGAAGTAGAAACATTTTATGATAGAATTGGAAATTTATGCGGAAAATATTTCTGTTAAAAGTGTAGGGAAATGTAGAAACACGTGTTAACATTGAAGATTATCACGGAACATTTTATATAGATGTGATCATGGTAGGCATAAAAGTATTCCTTTGAAAGTGGAATTATAAACATTTTCTGAGAAAGTTGAAGATTTACATGGAAAATATGTCTGATAAAATTCAAGAAATATATAGAAAAACACGCTAAAATTGACTATTTCATGGAAAATCATACAGATAAAATAGTAGATATAAAAACCCTTTCGAAATTAATTGAAGGTGAAATTAAACACATTTTGTGATAAGATTAGAGGTTTACATTGAAGGTATTTCTGATAAAATAGAAGAAATATATAGAAAAAATATGTTAAAATTGAAGATTATCATGAAAAACAATGCAGATAAAATGGTAGGCATAAAAAACATTACTAAATTAATTGAAAGAAGAATTACAACATTTTCTGATAAAATTGAAGATTTACATGAAAAATATTTCTGTTGGGCTATGCCTTTTTATTGGGGAATTGAGTCCATTGATGTTAAGAGATATTAAGGAATAGTGATTGTTATTTCCTGTTATTTTTTTTCGATTTTTTCTTTATTTTCTATATTCTTTGTTTACATTCCAAAGGCTTTCCCCTTTCCCAGTTCCCCCCCACCCTATGTTCCATAAGTCCTCTCCCCCCTAACTATTCCCCAATCACCCCCCCAATTTCTCTGTTCTGATGCTCTCCTACAAATCTGTATCCAGTCTTTTCAGGACCAGGGTCCTTTCCTTCCTTCTTCTTGGGAATCTTTTGATTTGCTAATTATGTCTTGAGTATTCAGAGCTTTTGGGCTCATTAATATCCACTTATCAGTGATTGCATTTCATGTGTATTCTTTTGTGATTGGGTTAAATCACTTAGGATGATATTTTCCAGATCCAACCATTTGCCTACAAATTGCATGAATTCATTGTTTTTAATTGCTGAGTAGTATTCCATTGTATAAATATACCACATTTTCTGTATCCATTCTTCCTTTGAGGGACATCTGGGCTCCTTCCAACTTCTGGCTATTATAAATAAGGCTGCTATGAACATAGTGGAGCATGTGTCTTTATTGTATGCAGGGGATTCCACTGGGTATATACCCAGGAGTAGTATGACAGGGTCCTCTGGAAGCGTCATGCCCATTTTTCTGAAGAACCACCAGACTGATTTCCAGAGCGGTTGTACCATCTTGCAATCCTACCAACAGTGTAGGAGTGTTCCTTTTTCTCCACATCCTCGCCAGCACCTGTTGTCCCTTGAGTTTTTAATCTTAGCCATTCTGACTGGTGTGAGGTGGAATCTCAGGGTTGTTTTGATTTGCATTTCCCTGATGACTAATGATGTTGAACATCTTTTAAGGTGCTTCTTGGCCATCTGAATTTCTTCTGGTTCCCTGTTATTTTTGATGTTATTTTTATGTTTGTGTGGTTATCTTCTTTTGGGTTTGTTGGAAGAAGATTACTTTCTTGCTTTTTCTAGGGTATAGTTTCCCTCCTTGTGTTGGCATTTTCCATCTATTATCCTTTGTAGGGCTGGATTTGTGGACAGATATTGTGCAAATTTGGTTTTATCATGGAATATTTTGGTTCCTCCATCTATGGTGATTGAGAATTTTGCTGGGTATAGTAGTCTGGGCTAGCATTTGTGTTCTCTTGGGGTCTGTATGAGATCTGCCCAGGATCTTCTAGCTTTCATCATCTCTGGTGAGAAGTTTGGTGTAATTCTGATAGGTCTGCCTTTATAAGTTACTTGTTCTTTTTCCCTTACTGCTTTTAATATTCCTTCTTTGTTTAGTGCATTTGGTGTTTTGATTATTATGTGCCGGGAGGATGTTCTGGCTTTCTGGTCTGGTCAGTCTGTTTGGAGTTCTGTAGGCTTCTTGAATGTTCATGGGCTTCTCTTTCTTTAGGTTAGGGAAGTTTTCTTCTATAATTTTGTTGAAGATATTTACTAGCCCTTTAAGTTGGAAATCTTTGCTCTCTTTTATACCTATAATTCTTGGGTTTGGTCTTCTCATTGTGTCCTGGATTTCCTGAATATTTCGGGTTACAAGCTTTCTGCATTTTGCATTTTCATTGACTGTTGAGTCAATGTTTTCTATGGTTTCTTCAGCACCTGATATTCTTTCTTCTATCTTTTGTATTTTGTTGTTGATGCTTGCATCTATGGCCCCTGAATTCTTTCCAAGGTCTTCTTTTTTCTTTCTTTTTTCTTTTTCTTTTTTCTTTTTTCTTTTTGTTTTTGTTTTTGTTTGCTTTGTTTTATTTTGTTTTTGAGACAGGGTTTCTCTGTGTAGCCCTGGCTATCCTGGATCTCACTCTGTAGACCAGGCTGGCCTCAAACTCAGAAATCCACCTGCCTCTGCCTCCCAAGTGCTGGGATTAAAGGCGTATGCTACCACTGCCCTCCAAGGTTTTCTATCTCCAGAGATGTCTCACTTTGTGATTTCTTTATTGTTTCTACTTCCACTTTTAGATCTTGGATGGTTTTGTTCAGTTCCTTCACTTGAATGTTTGTGTTTTCCTGTAATTCTTTAAGGGATTTTTGTGTTTCCTCTTTAAAGCTTAAGGGATTTAGGGGCTTCTGCCTGTTGACCCATGTTCTCCTGTATTTTTTAAGGGAGTTATTTAAGTCCTTCTTGAAGTCCTCTATCAGTATCACAAGATACGATTTTAAATTCAATTCTTGCTTTTCTAGTGTGTTGGGGTATCAGGGATGTCCTGTGGTAGGAGAACTGGGTTCTGATGTTGCCAAGTAGCCTTGGTTTCTGTTGGCAGGGTTCTTGTGCTTGCCTTTCACCATTTGGTTATCTCTGGTGCTGGTTGGTCTTGCTGTCTCCAGCTGGAGCTTGTCCCCTCTGTGGGCCTGTAAGCCTGTGTCTGTGCTTCTGGAAGACCAACTCTCTTCCGGCAGGGTCTGGGCATAGAAGGCTGTGAAGCCGCCCAGCTTCCAGGTGCAAATGGTGGTGGGAAGTCTTCCATCTCAGCTGTTCTCCTGATCTGATACCCCGTCCACTCCTAGCTGTTCCCCTCCAGAGAGAAAGTAGAGATCTCACCTCCGTGCTCAGAAGTAAAAGAGATCACTGGGAGATCACTCTCTCCTGGCAGCCATGCACAGACAGCTGTGGAGCTGCCTAGCTCCCTGGTGCCTACAACTCTTATCTTATGGTGGCATTTTCACAATTGCAGTTTCTTCTACTCGAATGACTCTAATATGTGGGAAATTGATAAAATAAAACAAAAACCTAGCTAGCACAGTGTTGGTGTTGTGGCTTAGTGGATAAAGTACTTGCCGCCAAGGATCACAAAGATGGTGTAGAGACACTTGACTCCTGCACATTGTCCTATGCCTTCTCATGTGTGCTACAGCACACATACCCAATACACATAATCACTAAAAAGAAGAATTACCAGCTATAGCACTGCCAGATATTTACCTAGGAGAATTTAAACCAATACAGATGCTCGTATCTACTACAGCACTATGCAAAATAAGTAGTGGAACCAACCTAGGGGTTCTATCTGTAAAGAGTAGATAAGGAAATTATAAGATAGATAGATAGATAGATAGATAGATAGATAGATAGATATAGATAGGTACATCAAATTTATGTATGAATATACAGATATTCACACATACATACACAATAGAATTTTTTTAGTCAAAATGAATAACAAAGTTAAGACATTTGCAGAAAAAAGAGATTGAACTGGAGATGATCATATCTAATGAAATAAGCCAGGTCCAGAGAGACAAAAGTACAAGCTTCCTCTCAAATGTGGTTTCTATATTCTTTATAGACATTAAAAAATCATATCTGGAATATATGGCATAAAATTAAAAGTGAAATTGTCTGGGGGATAAAAGAAGGTAATGAGAGGGGAGGTATGAGAACAGGAGAGGCAAGGGACTGGGGTGTGGAACATGATCAGCGCATAGTATTCATTTGTGTAGACTCCGTACTATGTGCAGTGAATATATGCTGATATGCTGATAGCTCACCCCACCTCTGCATGCCGTGTCAGCTATCCACACCCATACTTGCCCCACACTTGAGAAGATGTAATTACATACTTGGTGTGCAGGTAAACCTGGGGAATAGATCAGGTTTCCAGAAAGTAGACAGTAGAATTGAAAGAATGAGAAAGCACGAAGAATGTAGACTATGCAAACCAACAATGCACTGCCTACAAAACTTTCAAGAATCAGTAGTGACTGCTGGCAAGGAAGTTAAAAGAAGATATGATCAGAGATGCTTGAGGTCTCTCTGACCACTAGTGGGTTCTTTTTTTTTTTTTTTTTTGGTTTTTTCGAGACAGGGTTTCTCTGTGTAGCCCTGGCTGTCCTGGAACTCACTCTGTAGAACAGGCTGGCCTCGAACTCAGAAATCAGCCTGCCTCTGCCTCCCAAGTGCTGGGATTACAGGCGTACATTTTTACATAGAGATCATGAAATAATAAAGCACCAGAACAAGGGGCTGTGGTGGTAGCTCAATTAGTAAGAGGAAGAGAGAAAAATGGGGTGCAAATCTGAGTTCTGCTCCCTAGTACCCACATTTCTGAAAAGGATCTGGGTATAACAGCACACACTTGTAATCCTAGGGCTTGAAAGGCAGAAGCAGGCAGATCTGGGCTCACTGTCCCACTAGCTTAGTCTGCCTGGTGAGCGTTGGGGCCAATGGGAGGCACAGTCTCAACAGTTAAGGCAGAAAGCACCTAAGGAGTGATCCCTGAGGTTGATCTCTGGCCCCTCCTCATAAGCACACACAAATAAGGTAAAAAGATAAAAGACGCAATCATATGGAATTTGACCCAAAACAACTCTCTTCCAAGTCTGGGATATTTTCCTCCTCTGATAAGATGGGAATTGGCAAAGATAACAGCAGAGGTATTCTTAGCAGACATCTGGTGTCCTGAGCTGGTGACTGAGGTCCCAATCACAGATTAACTGGGAAGAGTAACCATAAGTCATCACCCAGGAAGTGAAAGAAATGCAGGGCATGAAGAAGTCCACACTGAGGTTCCAGCACGGAGGAGGCTCTCCAAGCATGTCGCAGGGCAGTTTCCTCTGACGTTGCATTCTGGAAGGCAGTTCATTAGAACTCGAAAATGTCTAAAGGGGGCAGCATGTTCTTTATGATTCTGGAAGTAAACAACCACACGTTTCAGGAAATCCCTGAAACCAGATTCATAAGGCCTCCTTCCTGTAGGATTATATAAGCAGTAAGCACTATGAGGAGAGAAGGTTCCCACACCTGTTGAGCTAACTCCAAGTCACTCGGAGAGTGCCAGGGTTTCAGCTTTTATGAGTTGTCTGTCACTAACGTTGAGTTTGGTTTTAGGTGATGCAGTTGATGTTGAGTTGTTCATATTATTGGTCCTTCCCACAACCTTTGTGACCTATTCTCAGGTGAAGAAGAGGAGGAAGAAAATGAGGAGAAGGAAGAAGAAGAAGGAGGAGGAGGAGGAGGAGGAGGAAGAGGAAGAAAAGGAAGAAGGAGGAGGAGGAGAAGGAAGAAGAGGAAGAGGAGGAGGAAGAGGAGGAGGAGGAAGAGGAAGAAAAAGGAAGAAGAGAAGAAAGAAGAGGGAGAGGAGGAGGAAGAGGAGGAGGAAGAGGAGGAAGAAGGAGGAGGAGAAGAAGAAGGAGGAGGAAGAAGGAGGAGGAGGAGGAGAAGGAGAAGAAGGAGGAAGAGGAGAAGGAGAAGGAGAAGAAGGAGGAAGAGGAGAAGGAGAAGGCAAAAAAAAAAGTCTAATTTGTGTTTCCCATGTTCCATGTTCACTGGAGCATGTTCGAACTCCCAGTGTCCAGCCCCTAAACGAAAACTAAATCCTTCCCCACCTGCACGCCCACCAGAAGCCATCAATCCTGGAGAGCTGCACTTCAGCATCCTTATTGCAGGTTTTAAGAGTTCCCTTCTCTGGCTTTCCATCTAGGCTGTTACTTTGGGAGGATATGGATTGTCACCGAGCCTTCCTTGTCCCTCTTCATCAACTAAGAGTCTGAAGTCACCATTCCATAGAAAAAGTAGCTCCCTTGCCCTTTCCAGTTAGCAGAAGCACAGATCATGGGCACCCACATGGTTTCTGGCGACAACACAAACCATGGACATGCGACCATGTGCATGTCTTGGCTCAGGCTGTGCTGCTGCCTGAAACCAGGTTGATGTGAGTGGCCTGGACTGCTACCCGGGGCCATGTTGGTGCCCTTGTCCTATGTTGCCTCTGACAGCCATGGTAGTGTCATGACTCATGCTGCTGCATTGATGTCCCTGGTTTGTCCTGCCACGGTAGAACATGCTAAGGTCCAGGGCATATGCTGACACTGGAGATCATCTAATTTTGAGACAGAGTCACTCACTGAACCTGCAGTTTACTGATCAGCTAACCAGCAAGCCACAGGAATCCACCTGTCTTTCCCCAGTACTAGGGTTCCAAGCATGGTTTTATAGACAGCACATTACAGACGGTGCCAACTCCCTAGCTCCATTATTTGGTGTTCATAAAGCTTATAGTTGATAACATATCTTAATACAAATACAAAAACAATCTGTACAGTCACATGACAATCAAAAATGACAGTTTTCTCTGTTTTACACACTCTTTTGCACACATAGCATCTTGCATCCTGTGTGCTAAGCAAGGTTGGTTCAATTTTGCTTTACACTTAGAGCTGTTCCTGGATTCATGGGCAGGTATCAGCCTCCTGCACAGATAAACTACACAAAGAGAAGCCAGGAACAGGTTCCCTTCATATTCTCTCTACATGAGAGAATCCTGGTGCTTGTATAACTCATGCTTGGTCTATCCCATGCTGTTTTCTTCTCTATATAAAGATTCTTACCAAGCCTATGGAGAAACTATCTGCAGAAAATTGAAGACACATGCCAGTTCTTTATAAAGATTGTGCAAGGCAGAGAAGGAAAATCTTAGCATGTCACTCATGCAGAAACTATTTAATCAAAGGGGAGAGACAATTATAACATCTGTTAATCTTCTGTGGAGGTTATAATTAGATGCTTGGGAGAAACACCCATTGGAAGGGATCCTCTAACATCTGTCACCAGAGAACACAGCCCTGTGCGGTGAGGACCTACACTGCATTCTGGGAAAATGGGGGACTTCTCTCGAACACAGACACTGCTAGTGTAGCCAGGACACCTACACTTCCAATCCAGCATCGAATACACTGTCCAGGTGGGGAGGTGTTCCACTCCTTGCTGCTCTGTTTATTGCTTTGAGTTGAGAGATCTGGAATCATTGTGTGATTCTGGATAACAGCACTGCAGCATGGGGTGGCCTTAGGACCTTTCTCATCACCATGCAGATGGGGGCAGCTTGATCCTGTGACCCAGCAGATGTCTCCTAGCAGAATTATACAAGCAGGTGTGCTCAACTCTTTCCGTATTACACTCTGCCCTTGCATGCTGGCAAATCCCTTTTGGGGATTTCTCTTCCTTTGACCTGGAATTGGAATGTGTGTGTGTTTTTAACAGGATTTGTATTGTAAAGATACCCTTGGGCCTTTGGGATTGTGGAGAGATGGAAAACACAGGGATAGTGCCCTTTCCTTCAGATCCCTGGTCCTCTGGGAAACCCTGGCTAATCACCTTCTGCTCCAGTAAATGGAAGCAGACACAGGAGTATAGCGGGAAGTTTGGCCCTACCTAGCCGGGGATATGCAGTGGTAAATAACAAGAGAGCTGGTATCAAATAAGGTGAGAACTAAGAGCTGATGACTGAGGTTGCACTCTGACCTCCACACTCGTACCATGACACAAATATAACCACATATATACCTACATCATACACACTCGCACACAGGCAGGAGAGAGGTGTATGGGATGGAAAGTGTATAGGTAAATGGAAGAGAGATTGTTGAATGGGAGAGAGAGAGAGAGAGAGAGAGAGAGAGAGAGAGAGAGAGAGAGATCTGTGGGAGTCCGAGGGCAACTCGGAAAACTGACACAAGAAAATATCATCCTGAGTGAGGTAACCCAGTCACGAAAGAACACATATGGTATGCACCCACTGATAAGTGGATATTAGTCCAAAGTCTCAGAATACCTAAGATACAACTCACAGACCACATGAAGGAAGACCAAAGTGTGGATGCTTCTGCCCTCCTTAGAAGTGGGAAGAGAATAATCATAGGAAGAAATATGGAGACAAAATGTGGAGCAGAGACTGAAGCAAAGGCCATCCAGAGACTGCCCCACTTGGGGATCCATCCCATATACAATTACCTAACCCAGACACTATGTGGATGCCACCAAGTGCTTGCTGACAGGAGCCTGGTATAGATGTCTCCTGACAGGCTCTGCCAGAGCCTCGCAAATACAGAGGCGGATACTTGCAGCCAACCACCAGGACTGAGCACAGGGTCCCCAATGGATGTGTTAAAGAAAGGACTGAAGGAGATGAAGGGGTTTGCAAGCCCATAGGAAGAACAACACCACCAACTAACCAGACCCCAACCCAACCTCCCAGGAACTAAACCACCAACCAAAGAGTACACATGGAGGGACCCATGGCTTCAGCCACTTATGTAGCAGAGGATGGCCTTTTGGGACATCAATGAGAGGAGAGGCCCTTGGCCCTGAGAAGGCTCAATGCCCCAGTGTAGGAGAATGCCAGGGCAGGGAGGTGGGAGTGGGTGGGTGGATGGGGGAACACCCCCATAGAAGAAGCAGGGGAGGGGGGAGGGGATAGGAGGCTTCCAGGGGGAACCAGGGAAGGGGATAACATTTGAAATGTAAATAAAGAAAATATCCAATAAGAAAAAAGGAGCTAGAATTTTAAGAAAAGAACGCCTGAAAAGGGAGATCCAAAGAACACTCCATCCAAAGCATCTAAGCATATATAATGCCCTTTTACCCGACAGCCTGGCTATACTTTAAGCATTTATTTTTATTTATATGTATGCATGTGGGTACGTGCACATATATGTGCAGGTGCAAATGCAGGCAAGAAGAAGGCATCATGTCCTCTGTAAGAGCAGCAGGCTCTCAATGCCCGAGCCATCCTTCAGCCCCTGGCTGCACTGAACTTTAAACACACGGTCCTGTAGTCACTGGCGACCACAGGCCTTGATGGCTTTGTTTCCCATACAACTATAGAAATTATAATGTCAGGAGCACATTATAATTGCTCCTGCCATTATAATTTCTACAATTGCATGGATAAAAAGTCATGATTTGAACCAAGATCGCAGTACCAGTATGGTAAGAAGCCTACAGAAGCTTTCAATGGCTCAGGAGACATGGGTGGCCAGGGTCCTTTTTTTGTTTCTGTTTTTGTTTTTGCTTTTGCTTCTTGATGACTGTTCTGAGCTATGAACACTTGTTTGTGCCAAAACACTGAATAAACAGAGCCCTTGACATTTGACGGGAGGATTAAGCGAGCCCCCTGGGGCTGGGGAGATGGCTTAGTTGGTAAAGAACCTGCTTTGAAAGCTTGAGGACCTGAGTCCTATCCCCAGAATCCACATTGAAAGACGTCTTCGATTTTTATTTTTAATAGAGTTATTTTTTTTATTCACTACAACGTGTTTAAAAATAACAAAACACAACTGGGCACAGTTGCTCATGCCTTAATTCCTGTACTCCAGAGGTAGAGTCAAGTGGATCCCTGGGAGCTGAAGGGCAGCCTGTCTCTTAGAATTCTAGTCCAGCCAAAAGTACCCAGTAAGACCTTGTCTCAAGAACGGAGTGAGGTGAGGTAGTCTAGGTGTGATGGTTATGCTTGTTTACGGGTCTGTGATGTTTATAACCCCAGTGCGGGGGAGCTCAATATGAACATATTCCTGTGGCTTGCTAGCAAACCAGCATAACCTCACTGGGGAGTTCTAGGAATGGGAGAGGCCATATCTTGGGCAACAAGGAAGTTGGAGCATGTGTGTGTGTGTGTGTGTGTGTGTGTGTGTGTACACACTCGTCACACACACACACACACACACACACACACACTACTCCAACTCCAGGTCACACACCACTGACAATATCATTTCTCTTGTCTTCTACCTATACGGGCCTGGAAAGTCCCCAGTGACCAAGAGCCAACAAGGTCACCCTGCATCCGCGTCTGATTTTGTGCACGCTCCCTACATGCCTCGCTCATTCCTACCCTAAAACTATACTACAAGGACATGATGATGCCTGTGTGCCTGGATCAAAGGGCTACTGCCTAACTCAAACAGATGAATCTCTGGGTTCCCTGGTTTCTTTTGTCTCCCCAATGGGACTGACAACAGTGTTTATCTCAGGGGGTCTGCTATGAGGACCAGATAAGGAGACTATGTACACACAAAGGAGCTAGACCACCTTGTAAACATTTCAGAGATATTTGATAAAACCATTCCGCGCTGCCGCATTTAAATAATAAGGAAGCCAGACTCAATGAGGTGAATTCGCTGGCTGAAAGGAATACATCAGAATCCAGGATGGAACCCTTGGATATCGAAGGGCAACTGGCTTTTATTTTTTTTGGGGGGGGGTGGTAGGACCTATATATAGTCACATAACTTCCATCATTTTAACAGACTCCAAATTTCTGGTCTTTTTTGAGTACTACATGACATCTTGAGAAGGCAGTACTTGACAATCTACAGGCCTCCTGGAAATCTCTAGCCTAACAAGGAAACATGACAGTACACATGAGTCAGCTGAAGGCATCTTCCTGTGTCTGCTCTTCCTTCCACAGTGGAAGGAAAGGAAGAGAGCAAGACAGGGAGGAGAGGGAGATGAGGTCTGGGAAGGAAGGAAGGAAGGAAGGAAGGAAGGAAGGAAGGAAGGAAGGAAGGAAGGAAGGAATTGTTTAATAAAGCTGCTGAGCTGGCTCAGTGGGTAAGGGTAATTGTTGCTAAACCTGGCAACTTGAGTTTAACCCCTGGGAACCGCAAAATAGAAAGAGAACCCACTCTAGTAAGTTGGCTGCTACCCTGTACATGTGAGCTGTGGCATAAGGTCACACACACACACACATACACACATATGCATGTACATGCACACACACACACAAAAAAAAAAAAACACAAACACACTCACATTTGAAATGAAAACAAATCCATGTTCATTTACTTATTCATTGATTCTGAGGCTTCCAGAGCTTGTTTGATAAACATGACTACTGAAAATAAAGAGACATTTGCCCACTCGCTGAAAGTTACGTAAGAGAACAATGAATGCCATGACGTTGTGCCCCAAGTTCATAGACAGACATTTTGAACATCAAAACACTAGGTCTGAAACACTAAAGCGACTGTTTTTCTTAAGTGTTAGAGAAGTACTCATCTAAAATCCAGAGTATGTGCCTGTGCTCAGACTCACTGAATACTTGGAGGCCGCCTTCAGGGGATCAACCACTGTTCGAGGTGCTAAGTTTGCTATTAAAGCACACGACACACAGAGACGCTACCTCCAAGAAAGGCCTTGCCTCCCTAGGGAGACCTTCCTAATCAATAATCCAACATATGTTTAATTACATTAGTGGTAAGTGCCCATGGAAACAATCACACTGAGCTGATAAGGGGCGTGGCGGGCAGGAAGAGCCTTCCTAAGGAAGACAGTTGGGCAGAGTTGTCCCAAGAGGAGAGATTGGGAGAAGAGAGATTCCTACGTAAGGAGAGATTCAGGTAAGAGGAGCAGGAAACAGGCCAGCGAGGAGGAAGAGAGTGGCTTCAGGGTCCACACTGAGAGACTCTGGAAGTCAGTGTTTTCCTCCTGGCTGCTAAACTCAACATGGGGGGCGGGGCACGAATGGAGAAGATCATCTGCCCTCGCTCATATTAAACCTTCTCCAGTCTGTCAGAAAGAGGCCTTGCCTCAGAGGAGAGCAGGACATGCCACAAAGAGAAGGACTCAGGACTGCTGCGCAGGATTCTATTCCGTATGGGCCTCAGCCCATTGGCAGAAACAAGGTTAATCCCTGTCTAGAATAGGAGAACTGTCATTTCTCCTTCTCCGCACTCAGCGGCCAATACTAAGATCCAACTAGTAGACTCAGAACCCCTCACTCCGACTCCAACAGACGCATCCTATAGATTTAGTGATGAGGCTTCCAAAGCTCCTGTTTGATTGATGGGTTTTTAATGATCTATCTGATTCTCTAACTCCTTACTAAGAAAGCAATGAAGATGGAAACTTAGATGTCTCCTCGCTCCACATACAAAGAAATACAATGTACTTTAAAAAAATCACTTGGGTAATCTTGAAGCTATTCGTCAGACTAGGTCTCAAAAACAATGGCTTCTTTACAAGGTAGCTGTCATGATTGGCAATCGGTGTGCAGGGTGGGAACCGGTTACTCAGCTTAACAAGGCCCTCTACTGGCAGTCTCTAAAAACGGTCTAACTGTGACATCCTTCCCTTGCTTTCTGTAACCTGTTTTGAATATTCCCAATTATAAAGCTCCTTGCATTTCTATGCTGGAAGCATAAGGGAGGTGAGAAGGAGGAAGGGGAAAAATAACTGCCTTTTTTGCAGCCCATCCATTTATCTGTTCACAAAGGCACGTCGCTCCAAGCCCGCCTTTCGCCTTCCTCTAATGAGGCTGTTCTAGACGTCAGAGGGACTCAGGGAGAAGGGTGTTTCCTACAGTAAGAAGGTGAGGAGGGCTCATGGTACCACCGACACAGACATGAATGAGTGCTGTACGCCAACTACAACAAACCAGAGCGCTTCTGTTTACCCGAATGGGAGTGATTGAATATAATTAGAATTAAGACACAAGGGAAGCAGGCATTTCAAATCGCTCCCGATTTGGCGCAATTAATAATTAACTTCTCCCCTTGGACAATTGAGAGGGAGGGGAAAAAAGCATTCTCTGGTGACTTGCGACTCTATTTTCTGAGAAGAATAGTTTTAAAGGATGTTTTATTTCTGATTATTGGTCAGAGGGATCTTTGGGCAGCTGAGAACATGTAACCACAGAGTTGGGAAAGTGACTGAATTGTCTTACATGAGACAAGAAATCAGTTTTTTTCAATTTGGGGCTTTTGCATTTGCATATATATAATTATCTTTTTATTTTTAAAAATAAATACAGTAGGCTTTAGAAAGGATTGTTCTGTGTGTGTGTGTGTGTCGAAGAGTCCTGTCTCCTTATGTCCCCTTCACTGTCCCCTCCCATTGCCCCCACTGCCCAGACTCTTAGCTGCTTTCAACTTTCATGTGTCATTTTCTCACTCCCCAGCTCTTCTTCATTGCAATAATTTCACCCTGCCTTGAACTCTTTTCTGTTTGTTAGTTTGTTTGTTTTAGACTGTACCTACATTTACACCGATTTTGATATACACATATATACATTACAGACTAGGATCCACGTGTAAGCCAGAGTATGAAGTTTTCTTCTTTCTGAGTTTGGATCACCTTCCCTAATATTATTATACTTTCCAAGCCCATTCGCTTCCCTGAAACTTTCATGAGTTCATTTTTCTTTAGAGCCGAATAAAATCCCGTTGGGCGTATGCACCACGCTCTTATTATCCATTCATTTGTTGAGGGACATCTAGACTGGCTCCAACTGCCTGTTACTGAGAGCAGCGCAGCAGTGAGCATGTGCGAGGAATAACTTAGGGAAAAGTGTTAATAGAAAGGAAATGTGATCATAACAAATGATCTGACTCAGCAGAAAAAAAAATACAGGGACCCTTCTGTTTCCACACGCTATAGCTGCCGACTGAAACACCAGGAGTCTGAAAATACTTCAGCAAGGCTGACGAGATGTCTCCGTGGATAAAGGTGCTTGCCACACAGGCCTGGTGACTTGAATTAGGTTCTGTGAGTCCACGTAAAGGCGGAAAGAGAAGAGACTTGAGTAAAGTTGCCCTCTGATCTGTATAGGCACAACAGCATATGTGCCTACACACACCACACACACACACACACACACACACACACACACATACACACACACACACAATGCACATAAAATAGTAATAACTATAATTTTTTAAATAATAAAGGACTGCAGGACTTCTCAGTTGCTAAAGAGCATTTGCTGTCCTAGCACCCACACCCACATTAGGAAGCTCACAACAATCTGCAGCTCCAGCTTTAGGATATCCTATGGGAAGGCCTTTGTGGACACCCGTACTCATATCTGTCTGTCTGTCTGTCTGTGTGTATATGTGTCTGTATACATCTCTCTCACACACATACACACACATACACACACGCACAAATAAATATTTAAAATATTAATAAAAAGAAAATATGTGAGGAAAAACAAGAGGTCCACCAACCATTTATAGACCTTTGTACTGGTCATATTCCCTAGCAAATAAGACATGGAAATTTCACAGTGTTGTCATGGTATCCGATCTGATAACTAATCTAGTGATGATCTGAAGCTAAAGAAAGATGCGCCTAGGCTACGTGCAGATTCCATGTCACCGTATATCTGGGAGCATTGTGGATTAGGGGTTCCTGAAGGGGACCTGGAAACCCGGAACCAATCCCCAATGGACACTGAGGAATGTCTATACTTTTAAACATGATAAAATACGCACTGGATATATTTTTAAGCAAAACTGTAATGCAATCCCACCTATGAACAGGGAGAGGTGGGGAAAGCTATATGGTTATCTAGCATGATTAGAAGTAATTTGCCAGACCACGCTGACAAAGAAACATTACCTGGAAATATTGCCACAAAACTAGGCCTGCCAAAATTCCAATATGGAATAAGGAGAGACAAAAAAAGTTTCCCATCTCTGACCATCTATAGGCAGCTAATGGTCACTGGTGGAGGGCGAGACCTTTCCTTTAGTGGTATAACCACTGAGAAGTTGGTCGCCTTTGTTCCTGTAAGCAACCCTAATGAAACTCGCTGGTTCACTACTACTACCCCGAAGGAAGGAAGGAAGGAAGGAAGGAAGGAAGGAAGGAAGGAAGGAAGGAAGATTAGAAGGGGACACGGTTGAGAAGGGGGATCAGTAGGAGTGGGAGAGGAAAACCGTTGTCACATACAATTAATACATGCCAATAAATGACAATTTTAAATGGGGGGTAAAGCAGCTTAAAAAGCGGAGATGATTTTTGTACCGAAGGACAGGCCTGAGGAATGGGGTGTAGAGGAGCAGTCAGGGGAATCCACAGTGGGAGAAGGCCAAGCCATGCCCAGTCCCTCCTTACCAGCAGCACCGGGCCGCTGTCCCTTAGTTCTGAAATTCACACTTGTTAGAGTGTGCAGCTACACAAACCTTTCAGCATTGCTCTGCTTTCTAAGTTGGTCATTTTGCCTTCATACGTACACCTATATGTGCATGTCCACAGGTGCATGGGTTCACGTGTGTGTGTGTGTGTGTGTGTGTGTGTGTGTGTGAAGAGAAACCTGCTTGATACTGGAACTCATCATCCATTGCTCTTCTGCCTTACTCACTGAGGCTCCCTAACCAGCTCCCTCCAGGATCCTGTCTCCACTGTCTGAGGCTGGAATTGCAGGGAGGCTGCCATGCCCATTTGGTATTTATGTGGGTTCTGGTGACCCAAACCCTGGTCCTATTGCTTCCATGGAAAGTGCTATATCCACTGAGCCATCTCCCCAGACCTCTAGGTTGAGTTTTAAAGTGTGTAAAAAACAGTAACCACAGACAACGGAATGATTTGGAGTATCATTTGAACAGGTCTGGATCAGGTCTACGCTTCCAGATTCAATTTACCAAATGAAGCATGTAGTCTTTGTGGGTCAGTTTGTCAGACAGGCATTTGACAGTAACACTTGTTCCCACATTTCAGAAATAACAGCTCTTCCTTCATTCAACACCATCATATTCATAGCTGTGTCATTATCCAGGCTTATGCTCCAAAAACGGACTTGGGAGTTTACTCCTGAACTCAGTCCACTGGATTCTCACAGTGCACCCACAGTCAATTCAAAGAACTCCCTAATCCAGTAATGTTTATTTTTAAGAGGAGAGATCAGGTTTCTTACTCTGAAAAATACCAGGATTAATTTATGGAACAATGGGGAAGTACCTTGTGTAATTGAGGCTTCCAAACTGACAGGACCCAGTTTGTTAGACAAGTGTGATTCCAGGCATGGTAAACGTGTGGGTCATGCTCTGTGCACCCAAGAGATGTATTCTTTCAGCTCTTACGGAAGTGCAGTTGGGAGTCTGAAATTCTAAAGACATTAAACCTTGTAAGAATAGAACATGGAGAAAGAATGCGATTGCTGTGTTTCTTGTGTTTAAGCAGTCCAGTGACTTCCCCTGGTCTGAACAGCCTAAACCTTTCTAGCTGTCCAGATCTCCTTTCACAGGCTTGGGATGTGACTCGGTTAGTTGGTAATACAATTGCTTAGCATGCGATGAGGCCCTGGGTTTGATCCTTTGGCAGCACATACACTGGGCATGGCTGTGCACACCTGTAATCCCTGCATTTGGTATGGGGAAACGGGTTGATCAGCGGTTCTAGGTCATCCTAAAGTACACAATGAGTTTGAAGCTAGAGCAGGCTCCTCGATAACTTATCTAAATGAAAACAAATAAACAACCCAAACAAACAAACAAACAAAAAAACAACAAAAACCAGTATTCAACATCCCAGAACAACTTCGCACCCTGACAAAATACACCCAGTCTCTGGTAGATCACTTCCACACAGGTAAGACTCTCATGCATTGTTTAGGGGAAAGCTAACAGTGTGTTCTTTCTAAATCTTACTTTATTTTTTGCTTGTTGTTTTTTGTTTTGTTTTGTTTTGTTGTTTTACCAGATCACACCATCTTTGGAATTATCACAACTCCGCTTCAAGGCACATACCTTGGACACACAGAAACATTTACGGACAGATTTAATAGCTCAATGGATAGACGGATCGGCTTCTGTATCTTTGTATGTATATAACGTACAAGCTGCAATCTGAGAGGGAAGCTGGGTGGGTAGAGCGCTCACATGCCATGCATAAAGCCTTGGATTCTATTCCCAGCACACTGGGTGTGGCGGTGCACTCACACCCGCAACCCCAGCACTAGGAGTTGAAACAAACTGTTCAAGACTTCAAGGTCATCCTGGGCTCCATAGCATACTTTGAAGGCAGCCTAGGATACAAGAGGTCCTGTCTCAAAACTGAAAGATCTGTTTCCAGAAAGCACAATTGCTTTGGTGAACCTTGTCTGGGAAAACACCCCAAAAGCCCAAATGCTACTTATAATCTTAGTGTTTAATATGCTCTCTCAGCTTTCAGTTGACCAAGCTGAACCTACACACACCCAGGCCAAGTGAGCTTGGCATTCAGCTGTCAGCAAATTGACTGTGAGCGAATCCACGGTAGATTCCTGGATGAGTGATAATAAACGGGTCTGTCCTTGTGGCCCACAGAGGCTGAAGGGCAAAACCGATGAGCACCTGATCCACGGGACACATGACACACCTGGCCGTGGTGACACATACCACCAAAGGACTGGGCATCGGCTTCTGACAATTCTGAAGACAAGAACATGCCACGGGTCCATCTGGCTGGCACTTAGATGTGTTCGCCTGATTTATCCGTGTTCCCTGACAGTTGGTCCAGGGCAGGTATGAATGACCCACACTGCTTTTCAGGTGAGACTCTTAAGGCAATCAGCCCTGCACACCCACAGATAAGCACACCGAGGGGTGAGGGGGGTCGCAGGCTTGAATCCTGACTCTTCTTACTATCCATTTGTCCTGTGCACAGTACTCAGACTCTCTGGACTTCAATTTTCTTCCCTTGAGTATTCAGGTAAGAATCTTAATGAGGTCACACATGGAAATCACACAGGAGGCCACACAGGGCTTAGCTGGGGAATCACTCCATAGGAAAGAAACAGTTTAATATGCTGTTACAGTACCTACCAACCATACATTTATGCTTTCTTTCTTATCTTCTGACATGGACTGGGTGCCGTACTGGGTTATTCACTAAATCACAGTTTTTTAGTTCATGATTCCAACCTCAAACTCACTAGAGTTCAGTGGTAAATGTTGAATTTAAAGAATTTTTTAAAACTTGTTTTATATTGTGCATTAAAAGTATTTATTGCATTTTAAATTATAGTGTGTGTGTGTGTGTGTGTGTGTGTGGCGGGGTATGCATGTGAATGCATTTGCCTGCAGGGGCCAAAGGAGGGCATCAGATCCCATTCAACTTTAGTTAGTGGTTGTTGTAAGTCCCCTGATATGATGCTGGAAACCAAACCCGGGATCCCCTGGAAAAGCAGCCAGTGCTCTTAAGCACTGAGCTGGCTTAACCACTTTAAATGGGGCTACAGCAATTAGGTGTCCTGAGAGTCAGACTCTCACCAGGTGGGATCGCTTCCTTGACAGCAGCAAGCACAGACAGAAGGGCAGACAGTGGAAAGACTGCAGACTCCTCCCAGAGGTGGGCGGGAGACATGGCTTGAACAAGGAGAACTAGGAATGGTTCCAAGATGGTGTCATGAGAAAAATCTAGACTGAGGAGTTCAGTGGGAATGGAGGAACTTGGGAAACAATATTCATTCCTGTGCTCAATACACAATCGACTAAAGGCAGGAACAGGCAGAGCAGAACTTAGGTTCACGGGGCTCTGCCCTTGTGACACACAAAGGCTGAGCCTGAGCGGTAAAACCAATGAGCACACTTATCCGTAGGACACGGGCCACCCGACTTATCCGTGGGACTCAGGACACCTGACTGTGTGTGTGGGGGTGGGTGGGTGGGGGGAGCCTGATCCTAGGATGGGAAGAACAAAGGCCTGGAGACAAATCAGATGCAGAGGGAGGTGCCACTGGCCAACTGCAGGAGGAAGAATGTGGAGAAGTGCCAAGGAGCCTTCAGGTCCAGAACGTTCTGCCACCAGATAGCGGCTCCCAGGAGCTGGACTGTGAGCGCATCTGCACCATCTGAGGAAACTCTAACTACACCTACAGATGCTCTCAGCTGGGAGATTCTGAATTCTTAAGTCTGGAAAGGGGCGAAGACATGGGAAAGATAAATAAAAACAAGAGATGATGCACTTCAGTATGGGATACATACCTCATTCTGTGAGGAGTGTTGAAGCTCTGTTTATATGAATGTGTGTATATATTCACATATATATCCATATATGGATATATATATGGATAGGTGTGATGTGTGTGACCAGTTATTGCAAGTGCGCCAAGTTTGAAACTATTTAATATATAATAATATATTATATTTAATATAGTATAATTATAATATAAACATTGTGTGATATTTTATACAGTGTATATTGATACATATAATTATTATACAATATGTAATTTTATGTATTGTGTATAATTTTATAAAACTTATTATGTGGTATATAATTTTATAAAATATACAGTATTATATATTATATAATATGTTATAATTAATATATAATACATTGTGTATATATGTATATTGTGCATGTGTGCATGTATGTATGTATGCATCTATCTGAGTGTAGCATGTGTGTATGTGGTGTATGCCCACATGCATGTGTGGGTACCTGCCCTGGTGATCACTCCAAAGACCAGAGGAGGATTTTACATTGTCTGCTTTATCCTTCACTGCCTTCTTGAAACAGGGTCTTTTGCTGAACCCAGAGCTAGTCTAGCAGCTAGCAACCACCCCCCCCACTCCCTACCCCCCCCACCCCCCGCCCAGCCTCCTACCTCCAAAGCTCCATCCCCAAAGCCTGGACTTTCATGGCGGTGCTGAGAATCCAAACATAGGTCTGCATGCTTGCCCAGCCAATGTTCTAAGCCACTAAGCCATCCTCCAGCCCTTCCTCATCCATATGAAGAATCTGGACTTAAATTTCACATGTTCAAGGTACTGGAACAGAGAAGCTTACTAGGCTAGCAGGGGTCACAAGGGAGCAGGTTTGAGAAGCAGGGATCGAATAAGGGCAGCCCAGACCGGGTTCAACCCCTGCCTCCGCCGCTTTGCCACGCAGCAGTGAAGAGTCTAATGAGTTAGACTCTCAGAGAGATTTCAATAGACGAGGGGTTAGAGAGAAAAGAGGGCATGGCAGGGCAGCTGGCACCTACAGGAGCTGCCCTGAGTTTGTACTCGGAAGTCTGACACCCCAGACCTTGAGTCACAGTGAAGAGTTTAAATCGATTCGGTTGTCTGGTAGTGTCTGCGAACCCATGTGGAGCGCTGGGTGTTTAGCAATCGGGGAAATGCTTATTTCTTTTGATCTTCTTCTTAGAAGTTCATATTGAATAGCTACTCCATGCTAGTATCAAACACGCAGGCTTCGCTTTCAACCCGTGCATGTATAGATTTACATGTTTTATACATATGCCAATGTGCATACACATTTGTATTGGGAAGTCAAAGGAAATCCTTAGGTGTGTCATTCCTCAGGTACAGTCTACCTCTGTGTGATGTGTGTGTGTGTGTGTGTGTGTGTCAGAGAGAGAGAGAGAGAGAGATTATTTAAACAAACAAACAAATGAACACAAAAACCAGTGTTCCCCCACTGGCCTGGAACCTACCGAGTTGACCAGGATGTCTGCCCAACAAGTCCCAGGGATCTCTTTATTTCCTCTTAATGCAGAGATTAAATGTCTGACTTTGCTTGTAATGTGGGTTCTGGTGCTCAAACCGAGGTCTCATGCTTCCAAGGCACGTGCTTGAATAACTATGCCATCCCCACAGCCCTAAGAGGTGATGTTAGACAATGTGACCAGAAGCCTCTAAGATTTGTGGCACAGGTTAGTAGAGAACGCTTTAACAGTTCACCCCAATTATTGCACACGCCCAGAGCATCTGCAGAAGCCCTCTCTGATGGTGTCCCAATCAGGACAAAAGGGTCCAGAAGCAAAAGAAACGAGATCTGAGTGGGAGTTAATGGAATCCTGGGACCTGGGAGGTCCAGGCTGCAGGGAAAGAATAGAAGGGTTAAGAGGAGTCACCAAGTGGCTCCAAAGGAAGTTTAAGACTTGGAGGTTGGTCAGGAATAAATAGTATGAGACTTGGGAATCAACATAGATATTCCAGCATGCTCTGTGCACAAACAGCCTGGACTTTTTCAGCTGCTGTGGATGCCCGGCATCTCGCCTTTGGGCCATCCACGAAAATATCACAGGGCTGCCCTCAGTTTGCTAGCTAAATGATAGGGAACAGAGTCGTTAAGACATGTAACCAGAGCCAAAACCCAAACAGGAATGTTCTGTTTGCCAGCCCACCTTTAGCTGTGCACCTGCACAGAGCCCCGCTCCTACAAGAAGCCGCGGCTCCCACCTGCGGATCTCGTTTCTGTTCTAATTGTCGAGGACTTGAAAAGTGACATGCAAGTGTGCATGCCTGACTGGGTGTGGGACTCGGATTCTAGTAGGTTCTCTGGCAGGGCTCTGCTGGAGGCCTTTGGACAAGTGATTTCTTGTGCCACGGTTTTCTTCTGGGGCCGCATGTAGTTTGGTCCGTAGAAGCCTAGCACGCAGAGAGCCCTGGTGCAATCTCCTGCACCCCATAAGACTAGCATGGTGGTGCATGCCTATAATTTGGGTGGGGGTGGGGGTGAAGGCAGAAGGATCAGAAATTCAAGCCCATCCTCGGCTACATGTGGAGTTCATGGCTAGCCTGAGCTACACGACACCTTGCCTCATTAAGGGGAGACAATCAGGTATTAAACAAGTTTAGTAGCAGATGCTTTGATGTAAACACAGTTCTACAAAGATTATGGAGTCATAATACATAGGACAAGCTGAGCATGTTCTGATGGAGAACTCAGGACCTGTCGAGAAAGCAGGAGGTGGGTAGGGTTCCATAGAAAATAGCCAAAGGCTGTTAAGACCTCTCCATACTGAACTGCCCAGGGGAAAGGCATGAAGGCTGTCACTACACAGGCTCCTGGGGTGCTGACAGAGCATCTGAATCCAGGAGTGAGCCAGTCTCGCAGAATGAGTCATGGGGCTCTCGTGCAGGAGTGAACAAGCCAACAGCCACTTCTTGCCAGTCAGTCCTGAGCTGTCAGGGGCGGAGGGTGGAGGGTGGAGGGCAGCAGTCAGCTGAGATTTGCTACCTGCAAAGAGTCTGAGAGGCAAGGACAGAGCAGGGAACCCCTGCAAGGCAAGTTCACAGGCCGCTTGGGCAGACCTTTCAGGCAATAGTTTACTGAGCTGTGTGCCCCACCCCACCCCCCTGCAGGAGGAGTAAGAGGGAAACCCTGCCTGAAACCCCAGAGAAATGTCTGAAAAGTTTAAAGAACTTTGATGAAAGAGAAAGACGAGGCGAAGAGATTGCCACAGACAGTCGTGACTAAGTTGTACTTTGTCAGTGGGACATGAACTGGGCACGCTCGCATCAGAGAGTGTCCATCAATCAGAGCACCCACCATCTCTCCATGTCACACTGGGGGAGGGGTCCAGAAGAGACAGAATCGCGTTCCGGGGTAGTTTCTAGTACCGAGGTGGCTGAAAATGAATGAAGTGGGGGAAGGGAAATGAGGAGAAGCAGGTGAGAAAGGGGAGGGGAAAAAAAGGAGACAGGAGAAGAAAGAAGAGGAAAGAAAAATATGCAGGAGAGAGGAGAGGAGACTGGTTCTAAGGAGAAGTTACAGTTGCAGGGGATGAACTGAAAGGCAGCATGCTCACATTAAAATCTATAGCCCCCAAAGAGAGTCCTATAGGAAGCAGGTGTCTTTCTCCAAGCACACACTCACATTCAATTTTTTAAAGTCTTAGAATTTCCTACCAACCTCCCAAGGTCAATCTAACTATTTTTTTGCTTGGTTCGCTGGCATTTGGTTTAAAACAGAAAACAGCAAACCACCCACCACCCACCCACTACAAAAGTGGAGGATTAGTTTAGGAGCTGGGGTCCTGTCTTCCGGAATTCCCAGTCCTGTTAGCAGCTAGCTTCCTTCCCCGGCAAACCCCAAGTTGAGAGGGCTATAATTACTCCGAACAAATGCATACTTGTGGCTTCAAGAGAGCCTGCAGCAAAACATAAACACCATCTCCTTTTAAACGGAAAGCAAGCTAGAAACATCAGAGGGAAAGTGTTACAAGATCTTTGCTTTGTTTGTTTTGTTTTGCTTTGCTTGTTTGTTTTTCTGTTAAATCCCACGAGTCTTACTTGGAGTGAGCTCTTCCCTTTGGTGAATGGAAATCACAAGGTCCCGGAGCCAGGAACTGCAAAGCTCCCACAGTCTCTCTCTCCAGCGCTGTCCTCCAGCCGCGATCCTGTTTACTCGCGAAGCATTCAAAAGCTCACTTAGAAGGAGTCTGGGTTTTCTTGAAGATCTGCCACGCAGAGCCAGCGGTCCAGCCTGGGATCCCGGGCGAGTTTGCAGAGACCTGGAAGCCCGGGGCTGCGGCTCTGTGGTTGCTGTGAGCTTGTAAATACAGGCGCTGTGGACAAAGTCCCAGATGACATCACTGGGAGCTGCTTACTGTTGAGTCTTTATTAACTGACTGTCAAAAAGAAAGGAGGGGGTGGGGAGGCAAAAGGATCTCTTCTGCAATGAATTCGGCGTCTGGGAATGGATTCCAGTGATGCGTGCATGGAGTGACCCCCGTGGAGTCAAGTTGGCCCAGTGTGGCTTCTCTCTGCTCTGAAAAAGTGAGAGACTCCTCTCTCCAGCGGACTACGTTGAATAGGCTGCGCGGAAGCAGGCACTTGGGGACAGTTTGAAGCGCCAGGCAAGGCGGCCACCTGCTCCAACTTCTCTGCGGAGCTGATTCAAAAGTACATCGGGATTAGCCACGTCTTGAGTTTCTTTTGCAAGTCTTACCTTGAGCTCCCTACCTGGCTAACTTTTCTTTCAGGCAGACGGAGTGTCTTGATTTGCAACTTTCTATTAAACTCTGAGACTAAAGTTTCCCAACTTGCAATAAAAGGAAGGGCGCCAAGAAATCTGAAGGCAAAATTCTGTATGCGTTTGCGGGGGGTGGGGTGGGGGGACAAGAACGCAATTTGTTTTGTTTGTTTCCTGGGCAGAATGCTGGAAGGGTTTCTGCGATTCTCAATATTATAATGAAAAGTCTATTTCCACTATCATGAACGTGTATTTTCACTATCATAAATAAAACTAGAGTTTTAAAAGTTAAATGTAAGACAATTAAAGCTCAACATTTAAATGAAATTTAAAAGTAAAATAAAGAAAATAAAATTTAAAAGTCAAATAAAATAAGAAGTAAAGTGGGCCAGCCAGCCAGGTAGATCAGCAAGGAAGGAAAGGTGCTTGCCCCTCAGGCCTGGGGACCTTTGACTCTACAAAATTGTCCTCGGAGGGTGGTGATGTGTTCACTCCTGCATGTGACAGCATGCACATACGTGCCTGCATGCGAGTGCGCACGCACGCGCGCGCGAGCACACACACACACACACACACACACAACTTTATACAGTAAGCTGGAAATAAAATGAAGTTGACTGGCAACCACATATCACCACAAACCTGTAAATTCCTCTCCCTTTCAACCGTCAAAATAAAAGTGAGGCTTCCTTGCCCTGTGTTTCTGTCTCCCATCTACCTCTTCCATCTTGTGACTTTTGTAGCTGCTTTCCGCTACCCCCAGCCTCCACCTAGACATGGTCTTCAGATCCAACCGGGAGACCCTACCATGAAGCCTGAATGCCCAGCCTTCCTTCCAACCTTGGACTGTTGCAATGAGGCTTGCTATTTATATGTATTGGATGCTTTTTATACCCTGACTTGTATTTTTAGGGTTTTTTTTTTTCCCATCTGCTTGTGTGTCTCCCCGGCCCACTTTGAAAGTCGTTAAGAGCAGCAGTTGTCTGTTAAGTGCTGTTTATTTGTTTATGTCCGGGGTCACAGCTATAGGGAATCCTGGACAGAATGCAGCGGGGAGGTCCCTAAGGGTGGAGACAGGAAGGAGGGCAGCAGAGCCCAGGGGGCGGGGGGTCTATGTTTAGACTGAGCATTCTCCCTGCCTTGGAAAGCAATGATTCACATCTAGCTCTCTGCTTCCACCCATGCCCATCCCCAGTTCTGAAAATTATTTTCTCCAAGAAGAGCAGCTGACTGTTGATTCGGTAGGATCTCGAGACGCCATCATATAAGAACCGATGATACATGTCTCATCTGTCTCTACTGGATCTTTAGTGCGATGTTAACAGGTAACATTACCTACAAAGAGCTGGGGATAGAGTTCAGTTGGGAGAGTGCTTGCCTCACGTGCATGAGGTGCTGGCTTTGATCCACAGCGCCGCACCCTAGCCTGCTGGTGAACTTCTGCGATCCCAGAACTTTGGAAGTGGAGAGGCAAGCGATTCAGAAGCTCAACTTCATTTCTTTGGCTACATAGTGAGTTGAGGCCTGTCTGGACTATATTAGATCTCATTACCAAGTTCATTAATTAATTAAAATTTAAAACAGTTTTAGAAGAACCTAAACTCGTGAGCCCAGCAGTTCTAAATTTCCATAGTGAACCCTCAAATGTGCTCACAAAGTAAAGTGAGATGTGAACGGAAGTGTGGTGTTCTCCACGTTGTCGTTCGCAGCCTGATGAGGTAGAAATAGGTTGTGTGTGCAGGCATGGGAGAAGAGACAGACTAAGGAAACTGTGCCCCAGGGGCAGAGGCCGCCGATGCTTCAGAATGAGCGTGGAAGAGAGCCGCAGAGAATTTGGTACCGGACTCAAGGAACAATGCCCATTGTTAGCAATGGACACTCACTCGTGGGAAGTGAAGGAGGAGAATTTTCACTCCTATTTGTACAGTGTGACCTCCTCCACCCAATGAGCGCTTCCGTTTGTGTCGTTATGAATGATGTTTTTATGTCGTTATAACCTCTTCTTATTTTCTTTTGAGACAGCAATATAATAAAATCATGAGGGCCGGAGAGACAGATCAACAGGTAAAAATGTTTGCCATCACGCTCCTGACAACCTAAGCTCCATCTCCAGGACTCACATAGTTAAGAGAGAGAAAGAAACAGAGACAGAGATAGAGAGAGAGAGAGAGAGAGAGGGAGAGAGAGAGAGAGAGAGAGAGAGAGAGCTAACTCTGGCAAGTTGTCCTCTGGTCTCTACTCATGGGCCCCAGTATGAGTATGTGCATGTACATACATGTGCACATGCATGCACGCACAAACACAAATCGACCATCAACTAATCAATCAATTAATCATCAATCAATACCAGTAAGAAGACTTTTAATTATGCTGCAATTTCTGGACTGCATCTCAAGATAACCTTGGTGTTTCTTTACCAAGTGTCTGACATCCAGATGATGCTCTCACAGGAATGACCTCACAGGAAGACCAGGGTCAAAACTCTTGATATGGAACTGTGACGACCTGAGTTTGGCTCCATAGGACCCACATAAAGTTAGACGTGCTAGCACACATCTGTAACCCCAGTAGGACTATAGCAAGAAAGGAGGCAATCCCCAAAACCTAGTTAGCTTGGTTAACCATATCAGTTAGCTCGTCAGACACATGGTGAATAGTGAGAGACCCTGCCTCAAACAAGGAAGACTGGTTCTAAGTCTTCTATTTTGATTTAAAGACCAACTTCTCCCTCTTATATGTAAGAACTAATCTGTCAGCCCCTTGGACTCTTTCCACTTTGCAAAGGGACTGGAGTTAAGTGTTTGTAACATGAAAGGCTGACCTTTCCCCTGTGCAATGTCTATGACATATGGCTCTTTAAGAGAGACACGCATGAGCCACTTGGGTTTGGATGACTGGTTGCCAGTGAGCTGGACAGGCAGATATCTGAACGTGTCGTTACACAGGTCTGACCTGCTCCTTGCCATGGCTTCTCGAACACAATGGCGCCTCCAGAGAGAGGGTGAGAAAGGTTTACCCCACAGTGAGTGTTAAGACAACCGGCCTGGAAAGATGGCTCAGAGGGTCATTATGAAGGAGGGACTTTGCACTGTTTCAGAGGCCTGGATTTGGTGATGTGGACCCCAGGTCTATGCTCTAAGCTGCTAGAGTTTCTAGAATGTAGTCAGTGAAGCTGAAGCTTATTTAGATACTCAGTTTTACAATAGGAGGGAGGGGAAAGACCAAGAAAGGGGAAACAGGAAATTTCACCAAGGTAAAACAGGGTTCTAGGCGCTATTTCTAGTCCTCTAGGGAAAGCATATTGAGAGATGATATTACTCCACAGTGAAGAGCTATCTCAGGTCTGCAGGACTTTCAAAATCACAAAGAAAGCAAGCAAAGACACATGAAGGAAGGAATGAGGGAAGGAGAAAGAGAAGGAAGGAAGAAAGAAAAGGAAGGAAGGAAGGAAGGAAGGAAGGAAGGAAGGAAGGAAGAGAATATTTCCTGCACGTTCTTTATTGTGGGAGGAATCTGTGTATGTATGGTGTATGTGTGTATGTGTGTGAGTGTGTGTGTGTGTGTGTGTGTGTGTATGTGTGTGCGCGCGCACACACGCATGTGTTGTGTGTCTGCACATGTGCATAGATGTTTGTGCTTATGTAACTTATTTGTTTGTTTTTAAGAAAGAGTCTCACTGTATAGCCCTGGCTGGCCTGGAACTCACTATGTAGACCAGGCTGGACTCAAACTCCCACAGATCAGCTGACCTTTTCCCAGCGAGTGTTGAGGTTACAGGCATTCGCCACCGTGCCTGGCAGTGCTTACGTGCTTTTATGCTCGCGTATGCAGAAGCCAAGGAAGCACAGGAAGGGTCTCCTTCCTCCTTTCTTGCTCCCTGCCTTATTTCTCTGAGACAGGGTCTCTCCATCAATCTGCAGCTCTCTCTCTCTCTCTCTCTCTCTCTCTCTCTCTTTTTTTTTTTTTTTTTTTTTTTTTTGGCTAGGCTGATTGGCCAGCAAACCCCAGCAAGCCTCCTGTGACACTGCACTCCCACACCAGAGCAGGGGTCACAGTCTATACAGCTGCCCACAGCTACACTGGGTTTTTGTTTTGTTTGGTTTGCTTGCTTGCTTTTTATTCTGGTTTGGGGGACTCAGCTGCACAGCAAGCACTCTTGCCCACTGAGACGTCCCCTCAGCCCCTACAAGCTTAATTTTTTATGGCCTACTTATGACATGACTTTAGGCTGTATTCTGTTTAAATGAACATTTGGAGTCATCTGATTCTTACATGAATCAGGCTTTCCCAAGCCAGAGTTAAATAGTAGTGTACAGCCTGACTTAACAACTTGGTATAAAAACAACTAAGGAGAATGTTGGGGTGCATGGGAGATAGCCTGTCCTATTAACCTATCTCAGTCAGGTAATCACTGATACTGCAGAAATCGCCTGCACCTGTTGAGGGGCGTGACCACCCTCTACTCCTGCATCTCAAACCCTCCTCAGAAGATGTCTTCTCTCCTGTCAGGCCTACACTCACCTGTCAAGGGCCGCTAGGCCTCAGATGACAGGAAGACTCAACTGTTTGTTTCCTCTGTGATGTCTCACACTGGCATCTTTACGCTGAAATGTTTTGTCTTCAACTGGAAAAAATCCCTAAAAATCAAAGATGGTGCTCAACTGTGCACGGTGTGAAAAGCAACCGAAAGTTCTACATGCTACTTCCTGGTGGTCTTAGTTCAAGAGACCTACAAGGATCACGTGAGCGTTTACCTCCAAATTTTCCTCTATACTTTTATCCCCCACCATAGCCATTTCTCAAGCATTTCTGTGTGCGTTTACTCAAGGACAGCTTTTAGTTACCGTAACATAACTCACTCTCTCACATGCCATCTCTACCACAGCAGAAGTACCTGGATCCCAGTGCCATATGCTATTTCAATACTCTCATCAGGACCACACTGGTAGCCAGTTAAAGATTCAGGAATTCAAAGTGTCCTGAGACACCTACTTCCCTGGGTGGTTCAAGGGGCCCAGATGGTTTACATTCCCAGGAGCCTAGATCCCTCCACGTCCCAAGGAGACTAGATTTCTAGTGTCTTAAGGAATCCAGATACCCAGTGACTTTAGGACACTGGATCCCTCAGTGTGCTAAAGGTCTTACACTTCAGTGACCTATGGAATCTAGATTTCACAACATTCCCAGAAGCCTGGATCTCTCTGTGTCTCCAGGAGCCTAGATCCCTCTGTATCCCAACTAACCTAGATCTTTCTATGACCAGTAGAGCTTATATTTCTCTCTGTCTGCAGGGATCTGTATCCCTGCATCCCAAGGAGCCCTCTGTGTGCTGGTATAGCCTAGATCCTTTGTGTCTCAAGAACCCTAGGTCCCTCTGATTGTAAATATTGAACAGGAGGTATTATACCAATGTGGATACTAACGCATTGGAAGCAGGACCCTGTGTCCCACACTAAATACCAAAATCCTAGTCATGTATGCATACATGTGGTAGTAGACATTCAACCAAACTTTCAAAAGGAGTGTGACTTCTCTTCCTATAAGGAAAGCAGCCTTGTCCCTTACTTCCTCCAGAAAGAGATTTTCTGTGACTTCAGAGACAAATGCAAACAGCATGCCAGTCATACTCACAGGACGCTCACAGACTATCCGATGGAGTAAGTTCTCAGTGCCTTTTGGGAAGGGCATAATCCAACTGGGGGGTAGGGAGGCTGAGAAACATTGCAGAGTACATATTTAAAAGTTCCCTACTGCTTTCTTTTAGTAACTAGTGTTCCCCTGTTTCAGTATACGTTTTTCCTCAAGAGTCGAAACGGTTCTAGTAAAGGCTTAAGAGACAGCCTATGACCTGCCAGTCTGCCTGGGAAGTTGATATAATCAGAAACAGGAAGCAAATGAGACTGCAAGCATTGGCCTAGAAACACCAAGGAAACTGGAATGCTTTGGAGAAGGTGAGTCTCTGGAAACTTAGAGAGCACACAGCTCTACTTTACACTCGACTGGTTCCATGGAGACATTTGGAGAAGTGCTGGTTACAAACAGGAAAGCAAACCCATGACTTTCGGGTCTATAATCAGGTGTGGGTAACACAGAACCATTAGAGGTTAGGCAGGTTTCCCTAGGAAAGAACGCTGCAATCCAGGAATCTCCCAATACCCATTCCCCACCGCAAATTATCTCTTACACAAGGTAGGTACATAAAATAAAACTCAGAAAGGCTGAAATGGGTGCCAGGCAACAACCCCAAGGATAATTAGAGAAAGACGTTCACGGGCTTCAGTGAATGCAGATGTTAGGTGGCCCACAGTTATAAATTCCACCTCACAGCAAACCCTAAAGTGAAGGGTCAGGAGGCCAACTCCTGTGACTTCATGTTACTCACGTAAGAATGTATCAAAGATCACAATAACAGACACTTTCTCTTTCACTTAGACAAGTAGAGGCTGCTTGCTGGTGTCTTCAATGCACGCACCACCTGTTTATTGGGTTGGGGATTCAAACAGGGCACTGAGGACACTTGGAGAGAGGACAGATCTGGCTGAGGAGATGCGAATTTCCACCTCTGAGAATCTGCCTGGGATCTGACACTTCTTCCAAGAAAAAGAATTATCTCCTTAGTCAGTAGTCTTCTTCTCTCCTGGGATGGGGCACCGGGTGTAGCCCCAGTAGGCACAGAAAGGGTTAATGCTTGCTCAAACACTGGAAGGCTCTTGATGAAAGGCCCAATGTAAGTATAAAGTATCACTGTGAACTTGAAGGATTTTATTTCAGGCCTCTCATTGTGTTGTTGACAGTGCATACTGTGAGTTTGACATTTTTAACTACTTTGCTCGCTCTACATAAAAAGGACTGGGAAAGAGGAGGTGGGGAAAGGGAAGGGCTGGTGGGCAGCAGGGGTGGGGTGGGGTGGGGTGGGGTGGGGGCATCCCTTGACTAGGATTTTACATGCGTGGCAGTAGCCAGCCAGCCAGCCAGAGTCCAGGTTATAAATTCATTAACCTAAGGGATGGGACTTGTACATCCTTTAGCCAGAAAATAGAATCTACCTGGAGCCAGAACCAAGGGAGGCCACAACGGATCCGCTGGGGTGGAAAACGAAGAAAGCAACCAGTGTGTAGCCAGTGACTATCTAAAGAAAAGACCACTAGATAGAGGCAGGTCATTACAAATCAACAGAATCACACTAGGGAGAGGAAGAGGACGGGGCAGCTGCTCACCTTCCCTGGAAGAAACCCAGCCTATTGTGTGATTCACGCCTTCAGTAAAGCCTGGCCTGAGTGACAGTGACAGTCTGTCCCCCATAGTTCCTGGATCCCACTGAGGTTCAGGGTCTTAATCACCCCTGCCCCCACCTGCTCACAATAGCTGTCAGAGCCACCAGAAACACAAGAGAAGTCCTCAAAGATGCCCTGGAAGGAGGCAGGGCCACTCTGACTTGCCCTGGGGAACCACGGGCCAGCCTCCCTGCCTGCATTTACCCAAATGGCCATCAGGGTCCTGAGCCTCTCACCCAGCCCTGGCTCTGCCTTTTCCTGCCCACAAAGCTTCTCAAGTTAGAGGATAATAGTGCTTTGGGGAGGGGAGAGGCAGGCAGGTCAGGGGCTGCTGGGGACTGTGCTGGAGGAGGGCCTGGCTTTTTCTTTCTTCTCCTTTTTGATTTTTTAGAAGAGTGCACACACCCCCACCCTACACACACACACACACACACACACACACACACACTACACTCAGAGAGAGAGAGAGAGAAAGGTAGACACAGAAACACCCACACAAACACACACGTGTACACACACACTCAGACACAAACACACACATAGAAACACACACAGATACAGAGAGACACACACAGAAAGAGACAAATATACACATACAGAAATACATACATCAAAATATAGTCATAGATACAGGCACACACAGACAGACAGCTATACAGACATACACAGATACTCAGAGATGCAGACACATGTACAAATATATACACAGACACACGCGCACACACATAGATACAGAGACACAGGAGTTCCTTTGTGCTAGTTACTTGACACGTTAACATCCAAAAAAAATCACCTTATTGTCATTGGGAATACTCTTCTTGTGCGAAAGGGTATTCTTAAAGAATCCTTTCAAAAAAAATCTTCTTACAGAGTAGAGAAGGGAGAGGGAGAGGGTAAGGGAGAAGGACAGGGAGAGGGAGAGGGAGAGGGAGAGGGAAAGAGAGAGAGAGAGAGAGAGAGAGAGAGAGAGAGAGAGAGAGAGAGCGCTCTTCACAGATTGTCTCCAAGCACACAGCCCTGGAATATCAAGAGAGGCAGATGCAATGGGTGGGAGGTGACTGGGGATTAGAAGGTCTCCCTGTCAAGTCTGAGGGGATGTGCCCAGGACAGAGGGCAGGATGAGGCTGAGCTTCCTGTGTGGGGTCCCCACATCCAGGGTAGCTCCGCTTTCCTGTTTCTTCCTCTCCCTTCTATGCCGAGCCCTTCTTTGGGCCTTTTGTCTAATGCGGGTTATCTTGCCTGCCTGCTCTCTGAGATGCAATAGGACACTGCCTGTTAGTGGTGGTGACCGATATACCGGAGTTCAAGGGCCACAATGTCCTAGTGCTGTGAGTGCCACATGGCTCCGAGGGCCACGACGGCGCCTGCAGCTTTGAAATCACCACGCTAAAAGTCAGCACCCGGTTTGTATATCATTTGTTCGCTGTAGCTGTCACCAACTGTACGGGGCAGTTTATAGTCTGTACAACAGATACATGAGCGAGAACCTGGGCATTGCATATTGTGGAATCTGAGCGGCCATGAGTACTCACAGAATAATCTATGGATGCCAGTTGATCAGCTGATTTGATGAAAAGGTATACATTCAAAGATTTCAACTTCTGGAGCAGGGGAGGCGTCTCAGTGGGCAAAACACTTGCCTTACAAGTATGATGAGCCGGATTCAGAGCTGTAGTTCCTGTGAGAAGCCTACTGCTGTAGGCTCTGCCATAGGAGACGGCAGGTAGAGACAGGGGCTTCCTCGGAAGCTTGCAGGCCAGCTAGCACAGCTCAGGTGGTGAAATTCTAGACTGACGAGAGACCTTGTCTCAAAACTAGAAGGCACTTGAAGACCAACAAGCACATAAACACTATTCATATCCTTGCTCAGAAGGATACTCATGAATGCATGCGCGCGCACACACACACACAAATACACACACACACACACACACACAAGCAAATTTTTTTAAAAAATTCAAATTTGGTACAAATAAAATCAAGGTGAAGGGGTATTGCTCTAAAGCAAGAGCCCTGTATGCTAGCATCAGATACTTAAGGCAATCTGAAAATTAGACACAGATAAATGAACATGCACAGCCATTATCCTGGATGAC
The DNA here is from genome assembly GCA_964023405.1 of Apodemus agrarius. Classification (NCBI taxonomy): domain Eukaryota; kingdom Metazoa; phylum Chordata; class Mammalia; order Rodentia; family Muridae; genus Apodemus; species Apodemus agrarius. Next base: position 68,034,915 of record OZ030017.1, on the reverse strand, counting down.
AAGTCAGCAGTGGAACCCAGGCCACCTGTAGAACTTAATTCTACAGGTGAACCTGAATTAGGATTGACAGGAAGTCAGAAAAATCCAAAGGTCACAGAACCAGTGACTCATCTAGCCGTGCCTATAACACAAGCGATATTGAAAGTAGAGAGAACAGAATTGGCTTCTTAGAAATGAGATAAGTTTCCATGAAACACTATGGGCTCTAGACTTAGACTAGCTAAACGAGAATTCATAGAAACAGATACCTTCCCCCACCCACCCCAGGGGACAGAGCTCCAATACCCGCACCAAAGGAAATCCAGTCCCTAGGGGAGGGAACAAGAGGGAAAGGAGGGGAGAGGTGGAGAGGAGAAGGGAGGAGAAAGGGGAAAAGATTAGGGAAGGAAGGGATGGTGTAATGTGATATCTGGAAAGACAGGACCTTCAGGGGTCTCTGTAACAGAAAGGGGATCTGACTGAAGACACTGGCTAAGGACCTGGCCTGGCCTCATTGTCACTGAATTTTGGAGCCTTTGGGCCTTTGGCTCTGGATTGCTGCCTTGATTTATTCTCAATTTTACCATTCCTTCCCTTGTCATACCAGATTTTCCCAAATAAGTCTCCCTCTAAACTCATCGCTCCTACGTCCAGTCTCCATTTGATCTGATTCTGAGCTACCAAGTACTTCAGGAACCTTCAGGAAGCATGGTTGGGCCTCTGTTCCCTATCTGCATGCGTATACGTGTGACCCTGTCTGTCTGCATGTGTATGTCTGTGTCAGTGTGTGCATGGGTCTGTATGTGTTTGTGAATGTCTGTCTCTGTGTCTGTGTGAATGCACATATATGTTTATGCCTGTATGTGCATGTGTACATGACTGTAGGGCCCAGAGAAGCCAATAGAGAGAGTCAGAGTCCCCCAGAGCTGTCGTAATGGTTTCAGTCCTGACCACAAGAACTGACTTGGGAAGGGATTCATGGCACCCATCCTGGATGCCCCAGGGCTCATACTGTAGGCCACACATCCTGGGAAAACCTTATCCGAGGAAGCTACACAGGTCGTCCATCTTGGCCCTCCACAGTTTCTGTTAGCAACTTTCCTCACCCTTAGAGAAAAAGTAGAAAGAAGGGGAATGGGAGAGAAATAAATGAGCATTGAAATGGAAACTCTGTCCCCATGTGGGGTCCCTAAGACCTCAAAGTTGCCTCCAGCCAGCAGTCCTAGGTAACGATTCCACAACATGATGTTGTCCACTGGCCAGCTCTCAGGCACGCATGTTTAGCTACCTTTCTTAACCTCCCACGACCACCTGCCCCAAGGTAGCACTGTCTGCAGTGGAATGGGCCCTCCCACATCAAGCAACAGTCAAGAAATTGACACGAAAAACAAGTGTCTCCTTCAAGATAGAAGATAGAAGATGGCCCCCGTATGTACAGAGGACAGGGTTGGAGAGAAAACTCCAAGTGGACTCAGGTCCCTTTGGAGAGCCAGACGCATCCCACAGTGCTCCCTGGGCCTGCTGAGGCTCTGCCACACTCACAGCTCAGCTGTCCTCTCCCTACATCCACCGCACCCCATCCCCTCTACAGGGGCCCACTCTTAGCCCAGATCCCGCAATATGCTTATCCAAGTGAAACAGCAGGCTCTCTTAGTGTGAGCCATTAGAGAACCCAGCTTGCATTGCAATCTCAAATTGAGAGAACTTTATTAAAAAGGAAAGTGCAGGGTCTCCGGGGGCTCCACTCCTGTCTGCTTTTCTTTTTTAGATAACTAGGGCACTGGAAATCTAGAGAGTCATAGACTGCATAGTACAGAGACCCATTAGAGTATTCGAGAGGAAGGCACAGCAGAGTAACGGCTTCAGTGATTGGATACAACAAAGCTAGGGAGGTCGTGCAGGAGACGGAGTGCTTGCCTACCGTGCTGGGTAGCTGTTGCTGCCGCTGCTGTTGCTGTATTGTCGTCAACTTGGAACAAACTAGACTTTTCTGGGAAGAGGAACTGAGGAGTTACCTCCCTAAGAGGGACCCGTGAGTATGCCTATGGGCTGTTTTCTTGGTTAATCGTTAATACGGGAGGGAGGGCCCAGCCCACTGTGGGCAGTGCCACCCCTAGGCAGGTGGTCCTGGTTTGCCGAGCAAGCCCTGGAGACCAAGCCAGTTAGCAGCATTCCTCCGTGGAGTCTGTTTCCATTCCTGCGTCCAGGTTCCTGCCTTGGGTTCCTTGCATGGGTTTTTCCTCTCGGTGATGGACTGTCACCTATGAGATGAAACAGACCCTTTCCTTCCCTAAGTTATGTGTGGCCATGATATCTGTCACAGCAGAAAGCACACTAAAACACCTACCCTGTACAAAAGTCTATGGTATCCACCCCCAACACTGCTTTTAAACTAGACCTGGATATACTCTCCCATAATCCTAGCAATCAGGAGGCAGGGGCAGGAGAATAAATCTAAGGTTATGTGGTCCCATAGAGAGCTCATGACCATCCTGTAATACATGAGAGCCTGTCTCAAAACAAATGCTGCACACTTAGGTATTTCTGATATCCGCATCTCAAAACATAAACGGGCCTGAAGCTGTTTTTCTTTTACCTTAGCCGTGGGACTACAGAGAAGCTAAACTAACCAAATGAGCTCACCATAGGTACATCAATCTAAATGGTAGAGAGCAAGCCGTATTCTTATTCCCGAAACTCGGGAGGCCAGCATCTTCCCAGATTCCCCTGGGGAACCATCCGCTCACCCCTGGGTTCCTGCTAAGTGGGAGCAGTCCAGGTCACAGCTGGTTCTTGGGGATGGATTTTTGAAACCCCAGTCTACCTCTTGCCACTCTGCAGGATGAAAATGGAAAAACGATGTAGGTAAATAAATGTTTTAGAAGTCCGACATTGCAAATTATTCATACTCCAAGCCTTTGGTCAAGGAGGATTTAAATGCTGGTGCCCCTGTTTCTCCGAAGCGCTGTGTATTATTCAGGCCATGGAAATTGAACCCCAGGCTAGAGGCGTGGAAAGGAAAACAGCTATTTTCTCTTTCGCTATGGAAACTCCGCACCATGGGGTGCTGAGAAGAAATGAGCAGCTTTAATAACTTCAGGGGACAGCTGCTTCTACTGAGCCAGTCTAATGGAGTTATGGCGCAGCATAAATCACGGGCGGCCATGGGAGGGTGTCTGTTGAGGGCTCATGAAAGTCTGTGACTCCCGAGAACAAGTCAGCGCGGCTTGATTCCCCAGACAGAATCAAACATTTCCCCCAGTAGCTTTGATCATCTCTGGGCAGCCCTCTTGTGTCAGGGAGAGCTTGCGAACGGACTCCAGGTCAGCCTGTAGAGCATCCATTTTGAACAATCACAGGCAGAGAGAACATTTGTTACTGTTTGTCTAAGACCAGGCCCAGACACACATGTAAAGATGAACGTATCCTTAGGATCAAGTCCCTGCCTTCTCTGTGCCTCTCCCTTGATCTTTCAGTAATTATCCTAACATATCTGTCATCGGGCACCAAAAAAAAAATCTCAACATGGTCTGGGAAGATTAGGAAAATGCTCAGTTAGGAAAAATACATGCAGCATGCGTATGAAGATCTGGGTTTGATTCCCAGGATTTATATAAAAAGCCAGGAATGGTGGCACACACTCCCCAGTCACACCTGTGTCACAGCGCTGGGGAGGCAGAGGTGGGAGGATCCCTGGGCCTTGCTGGCAAGCTATCTATCTAGCTTAACTGCTGAATTCCTGGTCCCAAGAGAGATAGGAGAGCCACTGAAGAAGATATCCCCATACTGACCGCTGGGCTCCACGTGCACATATGAGCACACACACCCCCCAACACCACAATGGAGCGCAACACCTCGCCCTTTTCTATCAATCATTTTCCTCTTCTTCTCACCCCTATCCCATATGACCTAAGGAGAGCACAGCAGTATCGGCCACAGCTCCTAACGCTCGCCGCCATTCAGACGCTGTTTTGGAAGGCATGAGCTCATCGACAGTCAACCCTCCATCGCTCCTAAAATAAATCCGGGCGGAATGACGCCATTTGTTTCTAGTTCTTCAATGTGACTTTTTAAAGAAAAGCTATTTGAAAGTAAACTCGGGAAGGAAATGTCTTGGTTGTGTTTGGGTCCCCAGTGAATAACATCAAAATGTCCCGCACTAGTGAGGCCTGGCTAAGAGATGGTTATCTAGGGGGAAGCCTGCACCCCTTCCTTTCCCAGTTCATTTCCTGGTGTAGGGATTATTCTTATATCGAGTGACCCTCCTTTCCCCCTGATTGCCAGCTAGTGAAGTCCCTGCTGTTCCCCAGGTAGGATCTCATTGGCTGTCCTGAGGCCCAGATGTCAGCTTGGAAACACATCTGGCGCTGGGTCCTGGGCAAACTGACTGTGACAGGTTCCCTTAACAGCTGCAGTGGCAGGGCCAGGCTTCTGGGTGATTAAATCGTCCTGCTCCCTGGCCTGCTCCCCGTGTTTGCACTGTAGCCATTTCCCTGGAACCAGTCTTGTTCAAACAGGCTGTCTGCCTCGTGGATGCCAACTCTACATCTGTGGGCTGAGGTCCCCTCTGCCATGGTGAAATGCCCCCTTGTGTGGGCCACTGAGGACCAGAGTCATCACCGAGGAGCATATGGACACGCAGGAACCTCCCATCAGCCTGAAGCGGGTTAAGATCCCGCTTGTCATTGCAAATACTTGTTCAATTTGGTAAGGCTTGCTTTGAAAAGCTGAGGCGATAGAATATTCCTTCTGTGTCAATACTGCACATGTGCACCAGGGGAAGATGCAGATGGAAGAGAGAGGTATGGGAAATGCACTTGCATTTTTCAAAGACATGACACCATGCCCTGGAGAAATAATTACAAGATCGCTTTTAAGTGAAACTTACTGTTACTGATATGCAAATCCCAATGACCACCCATGAATAAAAACAGAAACCCACAGCAGGTGGGGATTTCATTCGTGGGTGTACATGTGTGCATGCTGGTCGATATGTAATGTGTGGAGGGGTGAATGTATGCTTCTGTTTAAGTCAAAAGACAACTCTGAGTGTCATTTTCCAGGTGCCTTGTATGAGGCACGGTCTCTCATTGGCCAGGATCTTCACCAAATATGCCTGGCTAATTGATCAAAAAGCTCTAAGGATTTCCCTGTCTCTGCCTCCCATCTCCCAATTAATGGAATTACAAATCCATCCTACCAAGCTTTTTTATGTCAGTTCTAGGAATTTAACTCAGATCCCTAAACTTTCCTGGCAAATGCTTTACTAAAGACAAAACCTCCCCAGTCCCTATGTTTATTGTTTTGCTAGTAAAAATTGCATCAAGAGGAAGGTATAAAAGGGTGGTCTTTAAGGTATAGGGAGATTCCAGCATTAACATCACTGGGAACCTGTTACAAATGCTAATTTGAAGGCTAGCCTCAGATGAACTGAATCTGAAATTCTGTGGGTGAGACTAATAATAGCCTAAACACTCCAACCCATCCGACCCCACCCACATCAGGAGAGCTGATGTGCCCTTAGATTTCAATATAACTGTTCTTGCACTAGGGGCCTGATCTAGCTGGAAGAGAGAAAGAGAGCTGCCCTGGAGAATTCTACAATACTCTCCATTAGACTCTACTCTTACTCCCCTTGATTGAATCTATAGGAATATCTTCTCTCCTAAGATGTCCCTTTGTCAGCTAAGGTTACCTGCTCTTTCACGGTTTCAATACCCCAATCATAAGCACAACAGAAATGAACCAGTGACTTGCAGTAGGGATCTATGTATACACAGTCAAAAATTGCTACATACAACTTCAAATATCTCCATGGAATAGACATAAATACTCCCATTTCACAGATGGAGAAAACTGAGATTTCAAACAAGATGATGTAAGCATAGTCCTGGGTGGAGCCTTTGTTGTCACGAGCAGCATATTTTCAGTCTTTTGTCCAGACAATCTGATATGACATGTTTGACAGGTCAAATGTTTTTCTCCAGGCTTCACTTTTTCTCTAGTACTTTTTGGCTAGGTACAAGGGCTGCATGTCTGTGGACTGAGTGGTTCGTGAGGTCTTTAGTCAAGTCATAAGAAACCTGATAAAATCATCTTGTGAAATAGAACTGGCAAAGCTGCCCAGTGCTGTTGAGACTCAGGTGGACCTGGGTGTCTTCTTCAACACTAACAAGATTGGTAACGAGTAGAAGCTTCTGACAAGCAATGCAGCATGTGATTTGGCTCTACAGTTACCCGGCTTGGAACTGACCAAAAGTAAACAATAGAGAAATGGTTTAAAGAGGAACACTCCTCCACTGCTGGTGGGACTGCAAGCTGGTACAACCACTCTGGAAATCAGTATGGCGGTTCCTCAGAAAACTGGACGTGATACTTCCAGAGGACCCAGCCATACCACTCCTGGGAATATACCCAGAAGATTTCCCAGCATGCAATAAGGATACATGCTCCACTATGTTCATAGCAGCCTTATTTATAATAGCCAGAAGCTGGAAACAACCCAGATGTCCCTCAACAGAGGAATGGATACAAAAAATGTGGTATATATACACAATGGAGTACTATTCAGCCATTAGAAATAATGAATTCATGAAATTCTTAGAGAAATGGATGGAGCTGGAGAACGTCATACTAAGCGAGGTGACCCAGTCTCAAAAGAATACCCATGGTATGCAGTCACTGATAAGTGGATATTAGCCTAGAAGCTTGGAACACCAAAGACACAAATCACATACCAAGTGATGTCTCAAAAGAAGAAAGGAGTGGGCACTGGTGCTAGAATAGACCAAAACATCATTGTGGGGGAGTACAAGAACAGTAAGGTGGGAGGGGGTGGATGAGGGAGCAGGGGGAGGGAAAAGGGCATGTGGGACCTTTGGGGGTAGGGAACCAGAAAAAGGGAAATGAATTGTAAATATAGAATATATCCAATAAAAGAAAAAAATTAATCTATAGCCGGGCGGTGGTGGCGCACGCCTTTAATTCCGGCACTTGGGAGGCAGAGGCAGGCGGATTTCTGAGTTCGAGGCCAGCCTGGTCTATAGAGTGAGTTCCAGGACAGCCAGAGCTATACAGAGAAACCCTGTCTCGAAAAAACCAAAATAAATAAATAAATAAATAAATAATAATCTATAAGAAAGTCCTTTACAACATTTTATAAAAAACACAAAATAAAATAATTTGCATTTCACATGAAGTAGGGCAGCTAACCACACTGCCTCTGAACATTTCCGAATACAGCCATCAGAAGCAGCCTTCCCAAAGACAGGTTATAAGCAATGGCCACAAGTCAAGCAGAAACAAGAGTGTAGAATATTATAGATAGTAAGGTCTTGTTTTATGTAAAAGTTATGAGTGAGCATAGAAGTGTGTTCATAATATATGTCCACGTGCCCAGCCAGACATTTGCACTGGAGGGGAGGGAAATCACCCATGTTTTAGGAATGGTTATGTGAGAGTAAATGACTAAGACTAATTTTTATTGTAAGTTATTTATTAACCTAAAGGTAATGATGATGTGTTATGTGTGTATGTGTATGTGTGTGTGTTTGTATGTGTGTGTGTGTGTGTGTATGTGTGTGTGTATGTGTGTGTGTGTTTGTATGTGTGTGTGTGTTTGTATGTGTGTGTGTGTGTGTGTGTGTGTGTGTGTGTGAGAGAGAGAGAGAGAGAGAGAGAGAGAGAGAGAACACATGCCTGTGAATCTCTCTGAAGACGTGAGGTCAGTGTCTGATGTATTCTTCTATATTTTATGTCCTTACCTTCTGTCCACCTTATTTTCCTGAAACAGAGTCTCATTGTTCACTGTATTTTACAAACAAGGAAAATGAGGCTAAGCAGGGTAATTAGTTGCCCTGTATACACAGGCACAAAACACCAAAGCCAGAATTCAAACTCCCCAGTCTGTATTCTTTCCCCGACTTGGAAATATCTCTAGAGAAACAGACTCCTCCAGTTCCTTCATTGCTCCGCCAGCTTCAAGCATCTGTCCTTTGGTGTAAATGATAATATAGCATTCCTCATCAGAGACATAGTGAATAAAGGTTATGGCCCTTGTAACTGCTGGGGCTGAACATGCACAGATATTACACATAACGGGCAGACATGGTGTTTCCTTCTTAACCTCTTTAGCATGAAGTTCATTAAGATCTGGAACTTTTCAATAGGAAAGGAACATCCAGTTAAAATTATCGTAGACCTTAGTAGAGCCTCATCAAATACTTAGAGCATTAATGGCCAACTGAAGCCAAGCATTCCCAGGTGCATAAACATGGCACCTCAGGCTGGTCTAACAATCTCCCAACACAGGTGCCCTGTGAGTAGCCAACGGGACACTACCAACCGTGGATCTTCACTATGATGTCCCTTCCTGCTTCCAGTTTCCCCTCTGTGCCTCACCTTTGGATTTTTCTCCTTTCACTCACCTTCTGACCTGAGGCTTGACCTGTTTCACCACTGTCCTCAGTGTGTCATTTTGACATCACTGTTGCTTATTCTGGAGACACAGTAATGCGTCCCCCTCAGGGAAATAGATAGCGTGGTTCTGGAATACGGCTCCCAGTAGTCTCCCCACTAACTGAAAACACAGGAGAGAATGCCAGCTTGTTTACATAGTTTATCAGATGTGCATGTGTGTGGCAGGGGAGGCGAAAAGATATCCCCTGGAATTCTCAATGCCCCTGAAGCTCTCTCCTCCCCCCCCCAACCCCCGTGTGAAGCAACAGCCTGGCACCATTTTCCGTGCAAGAGCAGTCATCATGATTTCTCATGAGGAGGCAGTGAGTAAGACCAGGGATGAGGAGCCAGACTGCCTGGGTTGCAATCCTGGCTCCACCATTTGCTGTAATCGCCAGGTGGCTGTGGTAAGCCACTGAATCACATCTCAAAGCTATAAAACAGACACCTAATGGTACCACAGTCCTGGCCCAATGCTGTAAACCATTCAAAACAATGTCTGGTGTATAATAAACGCTCTGCATCAGTGAATCGTCACTGTGTGGCCACTGAGAGCCCCAGGCCTTCTGAGGAGACCTGAGGATAAGATACCTACTTAGGCAAGGGAGTGGAATGGAAGAATCCAGACAATTCATCTTTCTTGGAAAAGCATGAGTGTGGCAGCATTGGTGTGGCTATGTTTTTGTGTGCTCTGCTTCCACTTGAAGACAAGGGACAGAAAGGCCTTCTGAATGGTACAGAGGCGCCTCGGCCTTGAAACCTGGCTCTGCCCCGTATGAAATATGGACAACCAAAGTAGAGTTTGGCCTTGGCCACTTTCCGACACAGAGAGGAGCAGATGAAGTGTCCTTGGTGTCGTCCCCTCTGTCATCCTCTCTGATGTCAGTGTAGTTTTCAAAGATCACTGCCAACCTCCAACTCATACCTTTCTCTCCTCAGAGTGTCTAAATTAACAAAACAAAACAAACTAACAAACTCCCTGACTCTAAGAAAACACCAACATCTAAGAAGGAAATAGCCTCATTTAATTAATTCTAAATTTAGTATGTGAAACAGATGACACATTTGTGTTTTAACCTTTATCATCCACGGAGACCTTTAATTACCTTTACATGGGGTTTCGGTTTTGGTTTTCTTTTTTTATGACAGTTTATCACACTTAACAGTTTAAGGAGTCTAAGTTGATAGAATGAATGCCGTGGTAACCGACTTAGTATTGGGGGACAATGGTTAGAAGCTAGCATTTCAAGAAAGGAACGAGGGGAGTTGCCTTTCCTGGCGAGCAGGGCATGAATATGGTAGAGATAGATTCCAAAGGGAATCAGGGGACCGTACAGGACATGTTAGAATCGAAGAACATGATGCCTCCTAAGCGCCTAATCAGAATTACCTGGTGGACCAGTAGACACACAGTCCAGGGGTTCAAAGACACCTAGATAGAGAAAGAGAGGTGGAGGAGTTGCCCAGGCGCAAGTCGTATTTAAAGTCAGGAGGCTGATGAGGTCACCAAGAAAGTGCACATAAATAAAGAAGAAGAGATAGTCAGACAGTGAGGTCATATTTAGAAACTCTGTAATCTTATCATGTCCATCAGATGCCCAACACCCCTTTATAAGGGTGGAGGCAGCCATCTAGAACTGTCTGGACATCCCATCAGGAACTGCCAATTCCTCCCCTCCGTTCATTACTTATTGACTGTCTGTGGGTACCAGATTTCAACCTGGGCAGAAAAAGGAAAACTAAAAAGGCTCATAGGAAGAAGAGGAGAGTCTCACTAGCGTCTACAAAGTTCACAGCTGCTACTATTGCCCCAGGTGTGGTGCTCTGACTAGGAACGGCCCTCATAGACTGATGAGTTTGAATGCTTGGCCCCTAGGGAGTGGCACTGTTAGGAGGTGTGGCCTTGTTGGCATAGATGTGGCCTTGTTGGAGGCAGTGTACACCTGGCTCTTTTACATGGTTGCTGAGAATCTGATCTTGGATTTTCAGGCTTGAGTGGAAACCACTTAATCTGAGACATCCCTCAACCCAATATTTATATAATTTTATAAAAATCGTCCTTGGCATTTTTTTAAAATTCATACATTGCCTCCCAGGGCCTTGCCTAAAAGGGAAGTATTTTGTTTTAAGCCAGTACAACACTCTTTCTTGGGCTTTAACACAATCACATATTTTGCCTGAGAGACAAATGAAAATGTAATTACTTTCTTTTAAATGAGCCAAATTTTTATTGATTGATTGATTGATTGATTGATTGACTGACTGCATTTGAAGTGTCCCTCGATGACATCCTTGGCCTGAGATTCTTTGCCATAGTCCTTAACCACTACACAGCTGCAACCAAACGCCTTCCGGGATTTCCCCTCTCGATCGTTTTTTTCCAGAGGCTCGTATGTTTGAATGCTTGGCCCATAAGGAGTGGCTCTGTTAGGAGGTACGGCCTTGTTGGAGTAGAGGTGGCCTTCTTGGACGAGGTGTGTCACTGTGGGGGAAGGCTTTGAGGTTTCATATGCCCGAGTTACACCCAGTGTACATACAGTCTCCTGGTGCCGTAAGCTGAAGGCTAACAGGTCTGGGTGGCCAACCCTGCCTCCTAAGGAACATGGGAGCAGGGAGCAGCCATGACAGGTGTCGCTCCCGAGGGAGAGTCAGGCGTTGATAGTGCTGCCCGCCTGAGAACCACTCCTCATGGCTATCACTTTCAGTAGATTATTTTTAAATAAAACCGAACTGAACGATGGCATACTAGAAAATGCAGGGCTATCTTTTAATTATTTCCTTTTCACATTTATATCTGGAGGGAGATGCACGTAAGAAATGATACTTGTCACTGTCTTTGCAAAAGTCAAAAGAGGAAGATGCCTTATTCATTTGTATAAGATAAAGGCTCCCTCCTCAAGCTGGGAATTTTGTGACAAAATTTTTAAAATAAATAACATATACCCTTGAAGTAATATTATCTTCCATTTACAACAATGTACACACATAGACACATATGAGACTATTTTAATGGCAAAAAGATATATAAAAATTATTTTTATTTATTATATGTAAGTACACTGTAGCTGTCTTTAAGACACTCCTGAAGAGGGTGTTGGATATCATTACAGATGGTTGTGAGCCACCATGTGGTTGCTGGGATTTGAACTCAGGACCTTCAGAAGAGCAGTCAGTGCTCTTAACCGCTGAGCCACCTCTCCAGCATGATACTTCCAGAGGACCCTGTCATACCACTCCTGGGCATATACCCAGAGGATTCCCCTGCATACAATAAAGACACATGCTCCACTATGTTCATAGCAGCCTTATTTATAATAGCCAAAAGTTGGAAGGAGCCCAGATGTCCCTCAAAGGAGGAATGGATACAGAAAATGTGGTATATTTATACAATGGAATACTACTCAGCAATTAAATATAATGAATTCATGCAATGTAGGCGAATGGTTGAGTTGACCCAATCACAAAAGAATACACATGAAATGCAATCACTGATAAGTGGATATTAATGAGCCCAAAAGCTCTGAATACTCAAGGCACAATTAGCAAATCAAAAGATTCCCAAGAAGAAGGAAGGAAAGGACCCTGGTCCTGAAAAGAATGGATCTGGTTTTGTAGGAGAGTATCAGAACAGAGAAATGGGGTGGGGTGATTGGGGAACAGGTGGAGGGAAGCGGACTTATGGGACATATGGTGAGGGGGGAACTGGGAAAGGGGAAAGCCTTTGGAATGTAAACAAAAAATATAGAAAAAAAACGTTAAAAAATTATTTTTGTTTGTTCTGTTTTGTGGGGTTTCTTTGTGTAAGAGAGCCCTGGCTGTCTTGGACTCACTTTGTAGACCAGGCTGGCCTCAAACTCACATAGATCTACCTACCTCTGCCTCCCAAGTGCTGGAGTGAAAGGCCTGCACCACCATGTCTTAACTATTTGCATTATGCTCTTTTCATCTAAGGCAGATTTCCCCAGTGACTGTGCCTAAGATCTGGGCACCCCAAGGTGGCAGAGGCCCATGCTCACTGTCCCACACGTCCCAGCCATGGAGTCACTTGGAGGCTCCTTCACTTCTCCTAACCTCTGGTCCCCTGCTGTGACACACAGAGATGGTAGAGCTTATTTTATGGAGAAGACATGCCGGTGTAGGGTGTGTGGAGAAAACTACTGAGCACAGGACAGTAGGACAATAGTAAGCTTGCCCTTATGACTCATATCCCTCCCCATGAGCCCGGAGTTCTTAGCCAAATAGTCCACCAGGAAAAAAGACCCGGATGGTACAGCGAGGGTGGTAATGAACAGCAACATTCTTTCTTCTCCAAGCCCTCCCTGCAATTTTTAGTACAATCCTTTCCAAGCTCCATCTCTCCTCGGAGGAGGGGAGGATGTCCATGGGTTCTCGAGTGGCCAGTCTTGATGTCTTGAGCCTTCCAGTGGGCAGGTGTCTGTTGACCTTCTGCACCATGGGAAGAAACATCTGCTTGATCTGAAAATCCCAGGCATGCTCTTGCACTGTGGCTGACCTGGTCTCTCTCCTATTTCTTCTCTGAGCCTGCTGCCACACCACTATGAGGACTCAGAGTCTAGTATACCATTCTCATCAGTTCAATCCCAGCTCCTGGAGTCAGGTTGGGACTTGTTTGGATTGGGACTTTAAAGGTTAAGCTGGAAGCCCGGCACCAGGTAGGTGCACAACCCTGTGATGAGATAGACCTGAAAGTGCCGTGTGGTTCCATGGGGACAGAATGGTTTTCCCCTGTCTGACTACTGGCCTCCACAGGTCATTTCCTGCTACACTGTTTTCTCATCTACGACCCATCTACAAGCTGGTGATGATCCTTCTCACCTGCCTTTCCTTCCAGCCAAAGGAGAACAAGATGAGCTGGTTCTAAGGAAACTTGGATGGAACACTCAAGAAATAACACACAATTATTTTAAGCTACAGAGAGGATAAGGAAAGGGTGCATCCCTCACACCCCTGTGAGCATTTCCTGGTGCTGTGGGGTGGCTGACCTAGCTCATCTCATGTTCTCATTATTACATGGGCTCAGTCATGTTGTGTGTGTGTGTGTGTGTGTGTGTGTGTGTGTTGTTGTTGTTGTTGTTGTTGTTACTTTATGAATGTATGTTTATGCAGAGGTTCACACCTATACCCTGACAGGTGGAGGACAAAGGGGAATGTTTGGTGTCTTCCTCCACAATACTTCACCTTACTTTTTAAGAAAGGGTCTCTCACTGAGCCTGAAGCTTAGGGATTCGAACTTAAGGCTTCTTGCTTCCATAGCAAGTGCTCCTACCCAATCTAGACACCTCCTCCAGACCTCGATCTCCCTTTAAATACATACACTGAAATCCAAAGTTGAATAAGACAATGCTGTACATTTAAGGGCTAAAGTCCCTTAGGGAAAACCAGACTATGTCACTGATACAGTCGTGCTCACAGGAGAGCACCTGACACAGCACACCATACATGGTGGCCTAGGCAAGGGCAGGAGCCAGGAGACTGAAACGGGAAGGGAACCCATTGCAGGACAAAGACGCCAGGTCACACACATAGAGCAGAAGGACAATGATTCCCATGGATGTCCTACGGTTGGAAATGGTTTTGGTTGGCGCTGTTCTGTTTCATTTTAATGACTTTTTAAGTTGGTTCTTCAAGGTCCAGTTCACCAAAAAGGCCTGGATTGTTTCTATCTTGTCTCTTTCATGTCTCCTTTTATTTCTTCCTTTTCCCTTTCCCTTCCATTCCCTTCCTTTTCCTCCTCCTCTTCTCCTCTTCCTTCTCTTCCTCAGACACATCTTCCTCTTCTTCCTTCTCCTCCTCCTTTTCTATCTCTTCCTTCTCCTCTTCTCCTCCTCCTCCCCTCCTCTCTCTCCTTCTCCACCTCTTCCTCCTTCCTCATCTTTCTTCTATTCTATTTTGTGTCTTCCCCTTTCCCCTTTTCTTCTTCCTCCCTCCTTTCCTCTATACCCCTGTCTTCCTCCTTTTCCTGTTTTCCTATTCATTTCATGTGTTGCCCCTTTCTCTTCCTCTTCTTCCTTCTCTCTTCCTCCTCCTCTTTCCATGCCCCTCCTTTCTGTTTCTTTTCTCTATGTCTTGCTTTGCTCCTTGTTCTGTCTACCCCTTTGCTCTTCCTTCCCCCTCCTCTTTCTCTCCCTCCTCCCCTCCCTTCCTTCTCTTTTCTCCTTGTCCTTGCCCTTCTCCCTTTTCTTCCCCTTCAGTGCCAGTCCAGCAAAGGGGGGAGCCAAGGGTGGTGCATTGGCAGATCTCAGAGGTCCTTCACAGCCATGTGAGGGGACCTAGACTTCATTCTGGGGCTTCTGAAATGCCCCCATGGGGTGTCAACTACAGAAATGGGTTGACCTCGCTTTGTAGACTTTGCTAAGTCTTTTCTGCAAAGAGCTAGATTGGAGCTATTTTAGACTTTGTGAGCCACACAGTGTCTGAGTAGCCACACACTTCAGGGGTGGTGTGGAAGCTGGCACAGACAGTATGTAAACAAACGAGCGTGGCTATTTTCTGGCCAACCTTTATCTAGAGACAGTGAAATCTGAGTCTCGTGTCATTAGCCACATGTCACAAAATATCCTTCCATGTCTATGCGTCTAACCACTTATAAATGTACGAACCATTCTTAGCTTGTGGGCTGAACACAAACAGGTGGTGGGCTGGATTTGTCGCAGACCTTTGCTTGTCTGTCTCTGTTTTCCATGGATCTGTCTGCCGTCAGTGGTGAGGATGGAGGTGAGGGAGCAATGCTGTCAAGGCAGTCGAAATGACAAAGCCAAGCAGGACCCAAGTCCTGGGAGTAAAAAGGGTGACTGATGAGGCTACAGAGACCGGATGTGGAGGTATACCATAGAGACAAGAATAAAGTTACAGAGACTATGAGCATTGGGTGTGGGGGATACCATGATGGAAGAGCAAGCCAAGAGGGACATAGCAGAAAGAGAGGAGGGTATAGGCAGTGGCTGGGAATGTGGGATGCTGGGAAGCATTAAGGTACCCCCCTCAGTGACTTGGGGCACCAGGTATGCTGCTAAGATCAGTCAGTGTCTCCCTAGGGATCCTGTGCATTGTCTAATAGAAATTAGAAATGGTGAGGGAGAGGGCTTTCCCAGTACCCCTGGGAAAGATTTCCACCTACTCATCAATACCTAGTATAACTCTAAGAGTCAGTCCATCACAGACACCATGGTAGGGTGAGGAAGACCTGAAAACTTCTGAAGAAGTGGGAGCAGTGGTGCTTTCCTTCCGTTCAAATTGCCCAGGCTTGCTACCACTCCGTCCCCAAGATGGATGTCTGCTTACCCACAACCTGCACGAGCCAGGGATCTCTTAGGAAATTCATGTGAAGAAGTGAGTGTTCTTCCATAACTGGATAACATAATTGTAATCAAACCAGGTTGAGAGAATCAGTTGTGATTCTACAGTGAGCATCTCAGACATAACATGCTTCCTTCCTGAGCATTTATTTGCTGAGACCAATAAGGGGGGGTGAAAAAGAAGGGAGAGGGAGAGAGTGAGGGAGGGGAGAAGGGTAGGGATAAGGAAAGAGGGAGGGACAGGAGGGGGAAGAAGAGAGGGAGAAGGAAAGGGAAGAAAGGGAAAGGGGGAGGGATTGAGAGAGATTGAAAGACAGATAGCCAGACACACTGAGAGAGACAAAGACAGAGAGACAGAGAGAGACAGAGAAGAGACAGAGAGAGAGAGAGGAGAATTGGCCTCTAGGGAGAGAGAGACCCACTTTAGTCCTGGCACACAGGAACCAGGCACACAAGACACTTTTTGTTCCAAAGCCAAAAGCACCAAACAATGAGCCACAGGACACCTTTGAGCAGCGTGCCCACTGGAGCAGAACTGACTGCATGAAGAGCAGGGAGCCCAAAAGATGGCTACAAATTGGTAAAAATACAAAGTTCCCTTACAAAACCTCTAGTGGGGGTTATTTTATGCCTTTCCTCGACAGCTGCCACTTCTACCCTTAATTTGAGAGTAGGTTCCATTCTTCTGGAACTAGAGAGAAAATTCTTTTCAAGAGAACACTTCCTGGTGGACCCCCCTCCCCCCAATGCCTGCCGTCAGGTGGACAGGCCTGCTGTGCACTTCTGGAGTTACTCCCAAGATGCACAAATAGTCCATGTAGGCAGGAAATATTTGTTCTGGCGGGGCCCCTGAGGCATGTCTGGCTCACCCTCAGAGTTACATTACTTCCAATGTGACCCCCCAGTTCTCCACAGACATACACACCCTGTGGCCATACCAAGTTACTAGATAAAGTCAGTCAATTCCTATGGGAAGAGTCTGAGTGGCTCATAAGGAGACCAGGCATCTCGTCATGCTGCTGGCCTCCCCAGTCTATGGTTATCTGTGTGTGTGCACGTGCGCACATATGTGGAAGCCAGAAGACAAACTCAGTTGTCATTGCTCAAGCACTGTCTACACTTTTGTGTGCTTTTGTTTTGTTTTGTTTCATTTTGTGGCTTCACCAGCCCAGAGCTCATCAAGAAGACTAGGCTGACTCTCGGGCATCTGACTGTCTCTGCCTCCCTAGACCTGGGATTACAAGCACTTAGCACCGTACCTACCTTTTTCTTGTATGGACCAAGCTTGGATCTTCACTCCTAGATTGTAAACACTTTATAGACCAAGTCTTTCCCAGCATGCTCTACCAAGTCTTCTATTGTTTTCCCAATGGTTTCTTGGAGAAGACTGGGGATCTGTTTCACCTCTATCATGACCCTGGTCTTTGCTTTTCCACCAGCCACCTGGGACTTAATATCAAGCTAGTAAACTAAATCTGCTCTAAGGTCTGTCTTTGCAAATGACATTTGATTTGAACACAGTCATAGCAGTCTGGGTGTTTGTCCATAGCTTTGGAGTCAAGCAGTTGTAAAATAAAGCCTGCAGCAATCAAGAGCTGGAACAAGCAATTTCTAGACATTTACTGAAAAAGTCTGTAAGCTCTGCTCCATCTTTTCTCAGAAGTGTCTCCATACTGTTCCTAGAGACACGTGCACAGAACTCCCCTAGCTCTTGTCTGAAAATAAAGGACCAATGCATTAGCCTAACTTTCATCCCATGACTAACCCATTCTACATCCTTTACACCCAAACAGATCTCCAGGAATTGAGAGGAGAGAATCTTTCCTTGGTCTTCTGGGAGCAACTGATCAGGAAGAGGCATGTTGCAGAACCATACAGCCTCCAGGATTTCAGCTGATGATCTTCCTGGGATTTAACCTTCCTCTTGCTGAATGTCCTCTATTTCCCTTCAGGTCCTGAAGCATTCACCTGTTTTGCTGAGCACTAATCTATGAGACTGAACCAGCTATGCAGAGGAAAGACTGCAGGACACAGGGACACAACAAGATCAGAAGAGGCAGAAGCCATGAGAAGGGTCATGGGAGGTTTATCTTGAGGGAAGGGCACTGGAGAGAAGCAGATGAAGACGGTGATATACATCCAAGAGGGGGAAGGAAGCTTACAAACTCAGTTCAGTGTTTAAAGTGCTTGCTCTGAAAGCCCAATGAAGCCAAGTTCAGTCCCCAGAAACCAAGTAAAAGACAAAACAGAAACCAGAAATCCCAGGTGTGATCAACCTTTCTCATGTCACACAAGGGAGGAGTCACAGACAGATCACAGGAGCTTCTAAAGGCCAGTGAGCCTAGCCTACTAGCCATGTTCTAAGTCAGTGGGGGACACTCAAATATTGACATGGACATTGCCCATAGAACAACAGCCCAGGTTGTCTTCTGGCCTCCAAGTGAATCTGTACACACATGCATGTGCACATGCATGGACACAGACACACACACACACACACACACACACACACACAGACACACACAGACACACACACACACACTCCCTGGAGGAGGGGCAGTACAGAAGGAGAAAGTCTCTTAAATTTAAAATACCCCATAGCTGAAAAGAGGAGAGAACCCCTGGACAAGCTTCAGGATGTAATATGTAATACTGCTAAGAAAATTAGATTTTCCCCCCTTTCTCACCCTGTATATCATCAAAAACTGTGTTGCCACAAATGACCCTGAGCAATTGCTAATTGAATGAATCCCAGATGGCAATCTACCTTGCTATTTAATGCCTCTGGGTCTCAGTTTGCTCCTTCTTGAAGGAGGCTGATAAACATTGCCCACTGCACAGGATTCCTCCCTCACTGGTCCACAGATGGGAAGGTGCAGATAGGCTCCCTGTGGGACACCCTAAGTAAGGACCCAAGACTCTATCTCCCTCTGCCTGCCCTGAGGCAAGGCAAAAAAGGACATAGCAGAATTAGATGGAGGTCTCAGTAGCCACTACTCTCCTGGTCTCCTCTCTAGCACTAAGGGACAAGATAGAAACTCTAGCCACTACCACATCCTTCCTTTTTGCAGCATCTTTCTGGAAGTATTTTCTTCTCAAGACTGAAAACAAAGCAGGTAGGGAACATTTCGCAGTTTTAATTAATACCGATTTATCTACCTCCCTGGGCTGTTGGCAGGATTAATCCCTATCCAGTGCTTAAGCTCCTTAGCAGACAGACTCTGTGTTCTCACCAAATAGCCTGGCCCCTCAGCCTCCAAGCCCAATGCCCTCTGCTTCACAGAACAGCCTCCCTGCTCCCTTGAAATTGGTTGCTTGGCCCCTGAGAATTTGACTTTATCCTCTGTCTGATGCAATTAAGTGTGAAAAATCTTTGATCCTTGCCCGCGGCAACAGGAGGAGGAGATGTCTGTGTGGTCTGGGAAGGACAGTGAACTCCAGTTCAAATCCCCGAAGAGACTCCGACAGCTGGTGCCGCAGATCTGACTTCAAGGCAGGGTCTCAGAACAAACTCTTGACAGGGCTGAAGACATGGGGGTGGGGGAGTGGAACAGAGTACGTGGGAGAATGCTGATGGATTTCATAGTCAAACCCAGAGTCTCTGAACAAGTCATAGGGCCTTGCTTAGAGGCTGGCACAAGAAATTACGTTGTTCATTGATTTGTGAAAGATTGTTATGTGGGGAAAAAAGTGTATTTGAGGCTTTGCATAGCCCAGTGACAGCTTTTTTGATTCGATTTGTCCTTATGTGTGAGACTTATTCCCTAAGATATCAAGTGTTCCCTTATTCCCTCAAAGTATCAAGTGTTACAAATGCGTTCCTACTCTTTGGGCATATTTATAATTTCATTCCTTGTTCCTTCAGTCCATGTCTACAGTGACCTGGATAAAGCACAGAGGAAGGAGAAAGAGGCAGCATGGTGCTTCCTCTATAGGGCTCCAAGCATCAGAGAACAACATACGTTAAAATGACACCAAAGATTACAGTCATGAAAACCGGACCAACTCTCTCTTTGCATCCTGCCTGATTCCATGGGCATTTTAATGCAGGAGCAGCTGCATGCCACATGCCCTGAGTGAGTTAACCTTGGCCTCATCCTGGTCTTGCTAATTCTGACTCGAATCAGATCATAATACAACTTCTGGATTTCTCTAGAGCAAAATTTTTTTGAAAAAAAAGGGTGATTTCTTTCCATGAGATAAACACACACACACACACACACACACACACACACATACACACACACAGAGAGAGAGAGGTACAGGTACTGGTACAGGCATAGGCATAGGCATAGGCATAGGCATAGGCACAGGCACAGGCACAGGCACAGGCACAGGCATAGGCATAGGCATAGGCATAGGCAAAGGTAAAGGTATAGGTATAGGAATATGTGTATATTCCTTAGTATGTGTGTATATTCCTTAGTATGTTTCATAAATATTTGATATACTTATGAGGGCTGGGGAGATGGCTCAGATGGTAAAGTGCTTAATGTAAACCCATGAGAACTTGCATTCAGATTCCCAGTACCCATCTATAAAAACTGGGTGTTGTAGTGCACACATCTGCAAACCTGAAGGAGAGACAAGTGGAATCTTGGTAACTGGAGTCAGCCTAGCTTAACCCTATCTCAAAATAATGAATGAACGAATGAAGAAAGAAAGAAAGAAAGAAAGAAAGAAAGAAAGGAAGGAAGGAAGGAAGGAAGGAAGAAAAAGAAAGAAAGAAAGAAAGAAAGAAAGAAAGAAAGAAAGAAAGAGAAAGAAAGAAAGAAAGGAGGAAAGAAAGAAAGAAAGAAAGAAAGAAAGAAAGAAAGAAAGAAAGAAAGAAAACAACTGAGAAAAACATCTAATTCTGACCTTGGGGCTCTACATGTGGACACACACATACACACATATGTGTGTACACAAATACACACAACACACACATGACTAAAGTTCACAAGGAATCCTATTTTCCTTCTTTTTATACATCTCCAAACCTAAGCCTCAATCAAATACACTGAAATCTATCATCTTTGTATTAGTTTTTACAGTTTATTCAGATGACTACTACATAGAAAACTCCCGTTTCCTCTGCAGCCCATAATTTGGCATGCATTTCTCACTGGTGAATGAAAGTCAAGTCTATTTCTAGGTAGCCTGTCTCCTAATCTGGTATTCAGGGTCATTAAAAGATTTACTTTGGGCTCTGAGTCACAGAGGTGAGCTTGACTCTTTCCTTGCATGGCTGCCCCCATGGTCGTTTCTACTGGAACTCAGTGTTGTGTCTCTACTTAGATGGACTTAACCAATGTATGTATTATGCATGTATATATGCCTCCCTCAGCCTCTCCCTCTCCGTAACCCTCTCCCCCACCCCACCCCTCCCTATTTCCTCTCCTTCCTTCACTCTCATCTCTCTAGAGTTAAACTAGATCTACACTTTCTGAGGGAATACAATACTTAGAGAGCCCAGGAAGTAGCTTGAGAGACTGAGACTGAGGAAAACTGACTCTTTGAAAGAACTTTTCTATGAATAGATACTACAAATTATGAAAATCATTCAGAAGCTGCCCCAGGTGTTTTATGCTACCAAGATTTAATTTAATAAGGAATACGAACACTAGAATGGTGGAAAGCCCAACCTTCATCTTAGTCAATGAGATGCAGAAATGTCTAAGCACTTGCTGAGCTCTATATACCAAGTAACCCAAGAAGGAATGATCCCAAATCCCACTGCTCCCACAGACATTCCTTTCTTACAGAGCTACTTGTACTGATTTGAACGAGAAATGTCTCCCATAGGCTTGGGTATTTAAGCCATTGCTTCCTATTGTTTGTGGAAGTTGCAGAACTTTTGAGAGGTGGAACCTTACTGGAGGAAATGCATCACTAGGAGGCGGGCTTTCGGTGCTTATAGTTTTACCTCACTTCCTGTCTTCCCTTCCGGTTTATATTTGAAGATGTGATTGCTCAACTTTCTGCTCCTGCTGTACTCACTGCCAGCTGTTGCTGTGCTTTCCTGCTATGATGGACTGTTTACCCTCTGAAACTATAAGCCCAAATAAGCCCTTACATAAGTTGTATTAGGCATGGGGTTTTATTCTGGCAAAAGAAAAAAAATAATATATTAGCCACAAGGCATCTCCAATTAGTTGTTGTTATTCTGAGTTTCAAACTCATTTCAATGACTGTGTCATACTTGTGGGTTTCAACCCCTAACAGGACAACTCAACAGTGATAAATCAAAAAATGTCATATTAACTCACATTTGCTAGAAAATTCCTATTCCTCTATCAAGTCTCAACGATTTGGGAAATTTTTGTTTTCTAATCTGTAGCTCTAACAAATGAACCTTTTGGTGTGAGTCTTAACAGTTTATTTCTAAGATAAAGCCATTTAATCTTTTGGGAAGCACTCGTTTAAAAAGTTGCTTTTATTCTCCTGATGTAATTGAAATGAAATTATCTACATGATTCTTCAATTGAAACTTTGAATTAGCATGCTGTTTAACAAGTCAGCTCAAGATCCTGTCTGTTTGTAAGAGCTGTATGCTGTAGTTTTTGTGTGAACATGTGCAGTTTGTGTGTGTGCACATATATAGCCCAGAGACCAAAATTAGGTATCTGTCTTTACTCACTCTCCACTTTTTGTTTTTTGAAACAGGGTTTCTTACTCAACCCAGGGATTGCTGATTGGCTATTCTGGTGTCTAGTAATTCCCCCAAGACCTGCCTATCTCTACCTCTTTGGCACTGAAAGGATAAGACATGTGCCTCTACACCCAGAGTTAACCTGGGTACTATGGGTCCAAATCATTTTACCTACTCAGCCATCTCCCAGCCTTTTCTAATGATCAAACAGCTTCACTTACTAGGAATGCTTTAATAATTTCAAATATTTTTCACCTATTATGTGGGCAGAAGTATGTGTAGAAGTATATAGAACCAATGTACTATCCTAGATACTTACTGTTAAACCATATAGCACACTACTCATAAAGTTAATAACTCTCATCATAAGACATGTTATTAAGAAGGAAATTCCAGCTGCAGAGTTGCTCAAAACCCTGAAACTATGGGTAGGGATATTCCCTTAATGTTTGTTTAAAGATATAAGCAATCAGAATGGATTTGAGCACTCACAGTAAAGCATTTTATCCACAGAAGTAAAATAACAAGGGCAGGAGAGATGGCTCAGTCCATAGAAACTGAGTTTGGGTTCTCAGCAGCCACATAAAATAAGCTGGTTATAATGGTGCATGCTTGTAATCCCACCATGGGAGGAAACAGGATCCCAGAGGTATGCTAGCCATCCAGCCCAGCAAACAAGAGACCCTGCCTCAATTAAAAAGGGGGTGCTGCTTGAGATTGAACTCTTGCCTCCTTAGGCAACTTCACACATGCTCACTCATGCACACACACACACACACACACACACACACACACATGCTAGTACTCTGAATGAGTCTGGCCATTTGTGGTAAAACATTTATTAATTAAAAAATGATGTGACAATAGTAAATTGTTCGACAAAAATTTTATCTTGTAAGAGCCTACTATCCCTTGGTGTGAAAATCTGAGAGTCAAGAGTAAATATCTATAGACAGACAGACAGCCATAACTAATGAGTAGATAGCAGAATGGAAGGTCCCTTTCTCATCAAGACCAGGTGACATCACTGGTATGAAATGAAAAGGAATAGAAAAGACAGTTTCTTTAGAGGTGGCTGTGTGGGACTTGGCATGGCTCAATGGCAGAAGCTCCCTTCTCTCAATTGTACCCCTAATACATGAAATGGAGGCACGACTAAGCCATCCATTACAAAGATAAGTGAAGCAACTGTATGCTTCCAATCTCATCTTTTCAATTTTCCCCAAATGGCTTTCAGCATTATCTTCCTCACACACCAGTCAGATCATGCTGTTATGCCCTTCAGACTCTTGTTTGCCTGTTATCTAGGGAAAAAAAGACCAGGCTGCCCTCGTTTCAAGCTTCTTGGTGATATATGCAATTCCCGTGGATCTTTGTATTCTCAGAACAACCCCTCTGCATTGATTGGCACTTTAAAGATATTTCTTAATACACATAACTCTGTGGGTCTTTGAGCTGGCTAGTCAGTATCCAACAAAATCATGCTCCACCCACACTCTAGTCAGGTCAAAGGTAACATTTGCTTAAAGATTTTTTTCTGGTGGTATTTATCCATTCTTTCAGTTATAAACTATTAAGTGCTGAGAATCAGAGTTGAGTAATTCTCTTTTCCCTACAATGTATTTCTAACAACACTAAATCTAGCCTGCTTCTACTTTGTTTGGTTGGTTGGTTGGCTGGTTGGTCTTTAACCCATCTGTATATCTTAACCGCTAGACTGGGAATTCTTTGAAAAAAGAAACTTGGCTCCATAAATATCCTTAATCTGAAATGTTAGGACCAGAAGTAATGTGTGTGTGTGTGTGTGTGTGTGTGTGTGTGTGTGTGTAAGGGAGTGAATCATGTGTGAGTATGTATGCATATTTATGGAAGTTAGAGGACAACTGGTGTTGCTCTCTCTCTCTTTCCTTGGCTTGGACCATGAACAAACAGGCTTAGCTGGCCAATAAGCTGGGCTCTACCTCCCTGCTTTCCCTGGTACTGGAATTCCAAGTGTACACCATTCCACCTCCCTTTCCATAAGTTCTAGGGACACAAACTCAGGCCCTTCAACTACACCAACTAGAATTATCTTCCCATTCCCTAGATTTTGGATTTTCTTGTCTTCAACTCTTTATTGATTCTTTATGAACTCCATATCATGTACCTTAAATCCCACTCATCTCCTAATCCCCTTAGATCTGCCCTCTACCCTTGCAACCTCTCCCCAAAAGAAAACAAAAAGCAAGAATAACAAAAAAGATAAAAGAAAGAATAACAAAAAAGATAAAAGAAAGAAAGCAAAACAAACAAAATCTCACCATGGAAACTGCAGTATACCCTTCTGTCCAAACATCTTTACTTGCAAATGTCCATTGCAGTGAGGATTGAAATCTCTGGCTTCTACTACACCATTACTACTGGATCTTCACCTAAACTTCTCGTGGATATTCTATGGTTGCCCTGTGTCATAGAGATCCTACAGCTCTGGGTCCCTGCCAGTGCTCCAGCAGTTCACAGATGAGGTAGATCCTGGGGTGGGCCAACTCAAAGCCCTGAATCGATTGGGCCTGGGTGGCAGCTGAGATGGTCAACCCACCAGCTCTCCCACACTCACACCACAGGGGCCGGCTCTTCATCACTGCCCCAAAGAGTGGTAGGGCCAGCTCTCCTGCTCTCAGGCCCTCAGATCTGGCTTGCCCACTAGGACTAACTCTGCGGTGCTGCCGAGACCATGGGTGATCTGCTATCCCAAGTGCTGCTGCCAGGGCAGGGCAGGGCCAGCCCTCCTGAAGATTTGCGATTTTTAAAGAATATTTGTTTAAATACGAAGAGATAAATTGTGGAGGAAACCAAGTTTAAGCATGACAGTCATTCGTGTCTCATAGACATTGCATATTCATACCCAGAAGGCCACATATATTTTGACTGACACTTGTCACTGGAGGTTAGGGGTGGAATTTTACATTTGTAAGATAAGGTTGGTACTCAGAATTTTTTCAGTGTTGGGGAATTTGGGATTTCATATGACTGAACTCGGGACTCTCAACCTAGCTGGTTGTGCTATTACTGAAAATGTTGTTTGTTGAGGGAACTAACAGTGCTGTATCCATCTTAAAATTCTTAGGGTTTGGCTTTTGGGTTGTTGCATGAGCTTCATGGCTCCATATGACCTCTGAGTGGAGGAAGGTTGCTTCTTACATTTTATTTTATTTTATTTTATTTTATTTTATTTTATTTTATTTTATTTTATTTTATTTTATTTTATTTTATTTTTATTTTTATTTATTTATTGGAATGAATAGTTACTTCTGGCTTATATGGAAGCCCTGGGTCTTAATTTCTACCAGCCAGGAAGCCATGCTCTCCTCTGCACTGTCTCTTCCTTTCTGCTCCTCGTGATTATCTAGGGGCCATAGAAGAGGGTCAGCATTAACATAGTGATAAATCTTCCTCAGTTGATCCCAAAGATAAGGGCTTCCAGCTAGCTTTATTTACGATAGGACCTCCACTGAATGGCCTGCCATCTCTCTCAAGCTGGTCTACCACCCCTGAGATTTAGACCCAAGACTTTGCCAAAGAAAGAGGGAACAGAGAGGCAATACAGTCAGCAAAGGATTTGCCACTCATGCATGCGGGCATGGGTTTGGGTGCCCAGAACTCACACAAAATCCACTGCACAGGCACCCCATGCACTCGGGCACACGCAGGATTCATGGAGTTGGAGACATGATAAGCATCCATCAAAAGGTTAGGGGTATGTCTCTGACGGGACCCAGTCCCACACGTTTGGAGAGGGTGAGGGATGAGCGCATCAGGCGAACAGCAGTAACAACACAAGAGGCACTCAGGGGGAAAGAAGGCACCACCCACTCGGGCCACTCGGAGGAATTTCTATTTAAAATCGCGGGTCAGCTTTGTTCTGGAGAAATGTGGGACTTTTTAGCTTTTAAAGACTGCCTTCCTTCCTCGAAGAAGCAGCTGAGCCAGAGGCAGGCATCTCTTCCTGGTCTCCCGGAGTCTCTATTTCTGTCAGTATGAGTCAATTTTTAAGGCAGAGTCAACACTGAGTATAGATTCTTGCTCAAATCGCCCTTTTCCTCCCAGGGTAAGAGAGGAAACGCAACAGGGTGATTTTTGGTGGAAGCCACAGCCAAGTGGCCACAATGGCAGATTTTTTTTTCCCCATAATAGCCAATCTTTAAAGTACCTAGTGAGCCCCAGGGTTGATGAGAGACAGTAGGGCTGGAACACAAATGGACCGGGCGAGCCTCACACAGGGGCAGTGTCTTAGGGATGGAGGAGGGAGGGGAGATGACCCCTTGGCTCTCCCCAAGCCTCCAACCTTTGTTCTCAGAGTTCCCACAGCTTCTGTCCTGGCTTCTCTTTGATCATCAGGACAATCAGGGATGTAAGAAAAGGTTGGTGCTGGGAAAGAGTGCTTGATCTCCATGAAGACCTGAGCTCACATCCCAGTGTTCAGGATTTAAAAGAAAAATAATACTGTAAGATGCAGAGACCTGAGGACTGCTGTGGTGTCGTGGCCAACAGTCTAGCTTGGGTTTCAGTAAGATACCATGTCTCGAAGGAGCTGAGGTACGAATTGATAAAGCAGGATATACCCAATATCTCACTGTCTCACTCTGACACACTCCTAAGCACATCCATGTGTGTATATAACTAACACATAGACACAGATACACAGGCATGAACACACACACACACACACACACACACACACACACACAAACACATAAGAGTGGGCCCTTTCCTCTCTATAGTAAAGGTGGAAATGAGAGAAGAGTTAAAAATTTCTGGGCCCCAACATCCAAAGGAAGACAAAACAGTCCTTTCCTGCTGTGAAAAATGAAATTTCCAGATCGTCTGTCCAGCACTATTCTACTGGTTAAAATTAAACACAAGCATTAAAAATACATTTTAAAATATAACAATATTTTCAGTATTTAATTTTGAACGGCGGAACTGTGGGTGATTTTTTAATCTTCCTTGTTATTTATCTACATCGCCTGCAGGCTCATATTATTTGTCAAATAAGAAAAGTTTTATTTGGGTGGGGGGGTTGCCTTTTGCCGTTAGTGATATTTTTTTTCTCCCATTGACAAGGATTTCCACAAAAATGCAACTGGACTGGCCAGACAGGCCCATGCAGCTCCCAAGGTGCTTCAATAGGAAGGGGATCGCTGAGGGCTTTGTTTTCAAGCCTTTTGTGAGTATTCTTTTCTGTTCTCAGAAAGAGAAGACTGACCTCCTGCCCAAAGAAATGACCTTGAATTTAAATGTGAAATGCTAGCCCTGTCTGAATGCCAAAAGGGGGCATTTAGCTCCTGACCAAGATGCAAGGGTCATTCTGCTCTTTGTGGAGGGTGATAACCTCACTTAGATCATTTGCCAAAAGTGGGGTGCTGCATCTCAGAGACCCTTGCAAGGACTCTAGCTGCAAAGGGCATTTCTGCCTCTCCTTCCTCCATCAAGGTGCCAATAACCACAGTGCTCTAGACTGAGCCGGCTTACTGTCCACGGAGGAAGAAATCAACCTCATATCTGATTTGTGGGACCCTCCCATTCTGAAGGGTTCTGTGTTCTTGCTTTTTTTTCCATAGCTGTCAGTCAAAGACCAAAGGAACACCCCCTCCGAGAAGTTCCCTGTGTGTTTGTGCTTGTAAACGTTGTGCTTATGTGTGCTTGTGCATGTTTGCGTGTGTTGCTGCATGTTACTATTTGTATACTTGTGTGTTTGTACTTTATGTGTGCCTGCATTTGTATTTGTATATATTTGTCCTTATGTGTCTGTTTATGTGTGTATGGGGTTGTCCTTGCTTTGGGTGTTTGGATATATTATATGTTTATATGGACATGGATGGTGTGCATTTGTGTTTGTGTGTATTTGTTTGGGTTTGTATCTACCTGGTCTTAGAAACCAGGCATTCCTTCAGCCCACATCAGCACCGGCAGCTTCACCATCAATAGCCACAAGACACTTGTACCCTAAAAAGGTCCTGCCATCACAGCCTGCTCTCTCTCTTTCTGTCTCCTGGTCTCTGTGTCTGTCTCTGTTCCAACTCTAAGATGGCCTTCCCCATTTCCCCCAAAACCCCTACTCCCAACTTCCCCCAACCCCAAGCAAATAAATCTGTCTTGTGGTGTGACCTTTGCAGCATTCCTTGGCCCCCACCAAAGTACTCCCACAGCATAAACTCTAACACTTGTGCTTGTGTTAGTCTGTATTTATGTGTAGGGGTTGGGGGTGCATGCTCGTTTATGGCTTGTATTTGAGTGTGCTGGCCTACTATTTTCTTTAAAAAGATGTACTTGTGTGTGTGTGTGTGTGTGTGTGTGTGTGTGTGTCTGTGTGTGTGTGTGTGTGTGTGTGCAGTGTGTGTGTGTGTGTGTGTGTGTGTGTGTGCAGGGTGTGTGTGTGTGTGTGTGTGCAGTGTGTGTGTGTGTGTGTGTGTGTGTGTGCAGGGTGTGTGTGTGTGTGTGTGTGTCTGTGTGTGTGTGCAGGGTGTGTGTGTGTGTGTGTGTGTGTGTGTGTGTGTGTTGGTATCCACAGAGGCCAGAAGAAGGCATTGGATCCTCTAGAGCTGTGGTTGCGGGTCATTGAGAGCTGACATTGGTACTGGGAATTGAACCTAGGCCCTGTGCAGAAAGCAGTGAGCACTTTGACCTGCTGACCTCTTCCTCTGCTCCCTGATTTATTGTTTAATCCCTAACAAAATAGAAAGATTTCCTACCCCTATATCCACAAAATGTGACCAAATCTGAGACTCACTGTAAGATATTCTACCAAATATGGGGCAAAAGATAAGACTTGGCGGTTAAGAGCACAAGCGGCTCTTGCAGAGGACCTGGAAGGCTTAACTCCTAGCAAGTCCGTGGGTGCTCACAACCATCTGTAACTCCAGTTCTGGGGTATCAGACAGCCGCTTCTGGCCTTCTTGAATACAAAGCATGTATGTGGTACACAGACATACACGCAGGCAATATACCCATACATAAAAGATAAAACAATACCTTTAAAATGTTTTAAAAGTTATTTTACCACACATGAAAAGGTGGTGGAGGAAGGTGTGATAAGTAAAGCCTCTTCCTGCAGGACCTGCTAGATATCACAGGACCCTGTTCTTTCCAAACGAGAAATCAAAAGGTTCCCTCTCCCATTAGACCTCCACCGATTAATCCTTGTTTACAACGTACCAATCTTTTCTATTTATAGATTAGGCAAAGAGATTGGGGTTAGTTTGCTTAAAATTGTTAATATATTTTATTGACGTATGTAGCCAAACTCTGTAGAATTCACCCCCAAACGCTCAAATATAAGAAGACTCTTAGTTTCTCTGCTGCTAATCTGGTGAGAGATGAAACAGCTTTCTTTCTGGGGGCAGTGGACAGTTTAGTCCTCTGTCCTGCCTAGGATGTACTGGTCTTCCTGTGTTGTCGGACTTCCACGGCTCAATGTTAACCTTGACATTCACAGGGAAGATGAGATGGAAAACTGAAACCATAAAAAAACGGCAAAAGGCCTTTAGGAACTATCTCAGCCTAGGCAGGGAAATAAGATCATATTGTGTGAGAGACAAAGGAAAGAGGGTATACTATATGTGTTTATTTTCAGAACACAGATCACAACTCATCCATTCCCAAGGGAGAAAGAAAAACAGTTGCTTACAGCATCTAAGTTGAATGTGAATTGGGGGTTGGGGGGCACTGGAAACAGCTCAGTCAGTAAACTCCATGTCATGTGAGCCTGAGGACTTAAGTCCAAGCTCCAGAACCTGTTTAAAAATGCCAGGCTTTATTGCATGCACTTATACTCTTAGCTGTGTGCTAGCTAGCCAGCCTACACTACTGGAGAACTTTGTCCCAAGGAGAGACTCTGTCTAAAAGTAAATTTTTTAAGGATGTCATAGTAGGCTGTCCTATGGCTTCCACATGCATGCACACACATGCATGTGTACCCTCACACATACATGAACCTACATACATACACACACATAGCAGGCCCATTTGAACTTCAGCTTCAGATACTGAAAGCACTGTCTGACCAGAACACGCTATAGACTGGCGACTCACCCCAGCAGTCTTTTGGTCTTCCAAACGACACACATAGACAAGTGCTTTCTGAACGGATTCACGATGAGCAGTGCGAGACTCCATGACTGCGAGCAACGGTTTAGGTTTTCTAGCCTTCGGTTCTTCTTCTTCTTCTTCTTTCTTGTTTTTATTCTGTGTGTTGAGGGGATGCACACATGACATGGTGCATATGTAGACATCGGAAGAATCCTGCAGAAGTTGCTTCTCTCCTTCCACCACATGAGTCTTGGAGTTTGGATTCAAGTGTCAGTTTTGATGGCAAGAACCCTCAGCTGTTGTGCTTGCTAAACCTAAAGCTCTGGCTAGTCCTGAAGCTCTTTTAAAACAAAGTCAAATTAACCATTGTCTGAGGGTGTCCACTTTTCCTTATTGCCTCTTTGTTGCTATACTAGAAACAACACTTCAACGGATAATAGCTTAGTCTTTTATTCAGGTACTTAGCACAAAACAGCAGTGTGTGCAGGAAGAGGAAGTGGATAAATGAATGTGAGGAATTACTTCTGCTTGGTCTACCTACCTTCCAGAAACACCCACTGGAAGCTCAGCCTTCTGTAACACTGTCCGTAAGTCAGTTTGCCGTAGCCATCATTAGAACCCACCTGCCACACAGCAGCACAGAGGGAGAAGGAACTTCTCAGAATGAATGACGGAGAGGAGACAGGTTTTCAAGATGGAACCTTAGCTACCTAAGCCAAGAGTCCAGACGGGGCTGGGAAGATGACTCAAGTCCATGAAGTGCTTGCTGCCCTAGCATGAGTGCCTGAGTTTGATCCCCAGAACTCCTGTGAAAGGTCAATGATAGGTGGCATTCAATTGTAACCCCAGTACTGGGAATGTGGAGACAGGCGGGTCACTCCTGGCATTCACTGGCCAGGCAGACTACTTGAATCTGTATGGTCCAGGGATAAGTGAGAGACCTATCTTAAAAATAAAGGTAAGGAGCAAATGAGGAAGACATGTGAAGTTGGCTTCTGGCCTCTACATAAGTAGGTCCTAACAGGGCACTCCCTCTCCCCCCCCCACACACAGACACATAAATGAAAAGCAAATAGTGAATAAGAAAAAGCCACGTATGAGAGCTGGGCAAAGCATCCCCAAAGAATGGGCTGACAAGCTAATCCTAGGAAGCCTGTGTCTCAAATCTGCCCCAATTGCCACTTTGATGAACCTTAGCCTTTGCTTTCCCAGTAATCATAGCACAGTCAAGGCATTTGACTCAGATGCATGGCTCTTTAGAAGTTCCTCTACAGTCTTGGATAGAACCATCTTCCTAGATGAAAATTCAGCAAGAGAGTAGCCCATTTCACCCTTCTGGTGTCTACTATACACAGAACAATGTTGTAAATGGAAGTGTCCATGCAGATGTCTACTAATATTATTTAAAAGATTTCTTCATGAAGACTGTTTGTTATCTTGCATTGGTACCACACCAGAGTTAACATTAAGGTTTCCTTTAAAAGAAAAGCAAAATAGTATTTATCTAGCTCTTCCTCTTACCAAAGAGTATTACTCACTCAGTTATTCTAAACAACACAGTAGTCACAATTTCATAGTCCCTTACAGATAGAACTATCTCAGGTGTAAAACTGGGTTAGAGATGAATTCCTTATTCTATTCCAGTTTATATTATGTTCCAGTCTGTTCCGTTCCATTCCATTCCAGTCTGTTCCGTTCCATTTCGTTCCATTCCATTCTATTGTATTTATTCTATTCTTCTATTTTGAACCCTGTTGTTTGTTCTGTTCTGTTCTGTTCTGTCCTAATCTATTCTAATCTGTTTATTCGGTTCTATTGTATTCTGTTATATACGATTCTAACCATATATTATTTTCTATATGCCTATCCTATTACATTATTTACTTCTATCTGTCTACTCCATTTTACCATATCCTATTATATACTATACTACTCTATTTTTATAATACTTTCTGTTCTATCTTTCTATTCTATTTGGTCTATCCTGTTCTTCCCTATCTATTTAATTCTATTCTTCTTGTCTGCTTACTCTATTTGGTCTACTGCTCTATTTGGTCTACTGTTCTGTCCTGTTCTGTCTATCCTGCCCTGTCCTATCTATTTTGTTCTGTTCTTTCTGTTCTGTTCTCATGTAGTTCGCCACAATCCTTTTCCTGGGTATGACTGGAGCCACGGCTATTTGGTCTGATCTACAGGACTCTATGAGAATTGCCTGCCACTGTTCCCTCTGGCCCACATGGGCACTGATTCTATGAGAGGCCTCTTTATGCATGGTTTCTTCCTTGTTCTAGGGAGGTCCAGCAATCCTTTCCAGAACTGGGAATGAGGCCCTCACCCAGTCTCGGGCAGCATGTGTTTATACTTGAGCTAGAAGTCAAGAGTGGGTAGCGTTCAGGGGCTGCTAGGAGAAATGGTTAGAAAGTGCTCCTTTCTTTCCCCTTGTAACTCTTAGTTCCTGAGAGAATGCTTAGAGAGAATGAGAGAGAGAGAGAGAGCAGCCACAGGATCCTCTTCTGGGGTGAGCTCCCTCAGGATCCATTGCTTCAGAGCCCAAGTCTAGTTCCAAGATTCCATGTTTTAGAAGTTTGCACCCATGAGCCTCAGGGTCCCTCCTACAAACACATACCAAAGTGTGGGTGTACCGTGGAGCTCCAAACTCCTGCATGTTGTCGGAGCACTACAGAACCCCATGCTTCCTCTTGGCCCTTCTCTGGGTGCATTTTGTTCAGAGACATTCGCAAACACTAGAATTTTGGCAGCAGGGTTGGAGGGATTAGAAAGCTCAGAACAACAGTAAACAGGTTGGCAATTACTGTGACACAATTGCTACAGGATGTCCCACAGTGTGTGAGCGTGTTCAGTTTAGTATACCCTTAATTTGGTATCTCTTCAGGACCACTTGGCTAGAGCCGCTTCCTACACTCGCAGCAACTTTCCTAGACTCTGGCACATTCCCACACATGTGATGCATTTGAATTCCATTTTCCATATGTCATATTATTTGGCTTTAATGTTCCAACTGTGAAATACAGCTGCAAGAGGGGAGTTTCAGAATAGGAAGGGGAAAAAAAAAACCTTTGCGTAATGCTTGAAGCTCAGCCATCCCAAAACTACCAAAAGCAAATGAAACAAATACGCCCGTGTCTGTATTGGTGGTACAATGGACAGAGGACTCAGTAGCATTCACCAAGTGGTAGTGGGATGCTCTCCAAAGGAGCACACATGTACACACTTAAGCAACCCTCAAAAAAAAAAAAGTCACTTCACTGATCACTGGCAGAGGCTTGGAGATTGTTCTGAAAGGATTATTGTGAAAGAAAAGAAACTATTTTGGTATTATTGCAGGCTGAAACTTTATTATTTTAGCATTGGAAACAGAAAGACAGGTATAAGACCAAAATGCCTGTTAAAATTCTAAAGTCCTGGGGGCTATTGAAATAGCTAAATAGGACACCATGACACTGGACATCAAGCCTGAAGACAGGAACTAAATCCATGGAGCCCACAAAGAACAAAAAGAGAACTCGCTGACTCCTGCAAGTTGCTCTGACTTCTATGAACACCACACACACACACACACACACACACACACACACACACAGAGAGAGAGAGAGAGAGAGAGAGAGAGAGAGAGAGAGAGAGATTCAAAAGAAATGTTAAAAATTAAGAAGTACATCTGTAGTCCCAAATGTGGACAAGGCACACTTTATCTTTGAGATAAGATGTATATTTCATACATATACATCACATTGATGCACATATCTTTCTCATTACATACACATCTTAAAGATGAAATGATATCAACTATAAAGAATCTGAATAAGAGCACAAAGCAGTGACCAAGCTTCTTAGCAATGAACCTTCAGGAACTCCACTGGGTTTCCTGCACCACTGGCTTGTATAAAACTGAACCAGGATGCCTTGAAGAAATCAATCATCACAGCGTGAAGCCTGCTCTACACACCCCAGAACAGTTTGCTATACCCAAAGCCAAGGAAGACATCAAAGAATTCATAGTTGGAGCCAAAGAGATGGCTCAGTGCTTAAGAACAGGCACTGCTGAGGCTGGTACCCAGCACCCACATCAGGCGTTGCACAACTGCCCTCAGCCTGAGCTGCGGGGGATCTGGAGCCCCCTACTGGCCTCTCACAGTCCCTGCACTCACATTCATGTATATGGGGCACATTCACAATTAAAAATAACAGCTTATGCTCTAAGATCAAGAATTGACCAATGGGACCTCATAAAATTACAAAGTTTCTGTAAGGCAAAGGACACTGTCAGAAGGACAAATCGGCAACCAACAAAGTGGGAAAAGATCTTCACCAACCCCACATCCGACAGAGGGCTAATATCCAATATATACAAAGAACTCAAGAAGTTAGACCTCAAAGAACCAAATAACCCTATCAAAAAATGGGGTACAGAACTAAACAAAGAATTTTCACCAGAAGAAATTTGGATAGCCGAGAAACACCTTAAGAGATGTTCAACATCATTAGTCATCAGGGAAATGCAAATCAAAACAACCTTGAGATTCCACCTTACACCAGTCAGAATGGCTAAGATTAAAAACTCAAGCGACAATAGGTGCTGGTAAGGATGTGGAGAAAGAGGAACACTCCTCCACTGTTGGTGGGATTGCAAAATGGTAAAACTGCTCTGGAAATCAGTTTGGTGGTTCCTCAGAAAATTGGGCATGTCACTTCCAGAGGACCCTGGCATACCACTCCTGGGCATATACCCAGAGGATTTCCCTGCATACAATAAAGACACATGCTCCACTATGTTCATAGCAGCCTTGTTTATAATAGCCAGAAGTTGGAAGGAGCCAAGATATCCCTCAAAGGAATAATGGATACAGAAAATGTGGTATATTTATACAATGGAATACTACTCAGCAATTAAAAACAATGAATTCATGCAATTTGTAGGCAAATGGTTAGATCTGGAAAATATCATCCTAAGTGAGTTAACCCAATCACAAAAGAATACACATGAAATGCAATCACTGATAAGTGGATATTAATAAGCCCAGAAGCCCTAAATACTCAAGGCACAATTAGCAAGTCAAATGATTCCCAAGAAGTAGAAAGGAGAGGACCCTGGGCCTGAAAAGATTGGATCCAGTTTTGTAGATCCAGAACAGAGAAATGGTGGTGGGGGGTGTGATTGGGGAATAGTGGGGGGGGAGAGGACTTATGGGATGTATGGTGGGGGGGAATTGGGAAAGGGGAAAGCCTTTGGAATGTAAACAAAGAATATAGAAAATAAAATTAAAAAAAAAAGAATTCAAAGGCTATGCCAAAAGGACTCTGGTCCAACTAGAAGAATGTCCTAGTGACCAGGGATGAGAAAAATCCAAGCAGCAATTAATAACAATTGCTAAAATTGAAATGCATACAATTTTCAATATACAGTTTCATAATGATTCTGAAAATGAAATCTGTGGTCAGCACTGGAGAATGGTAAGAACTACTAACTTATTGTTTTAGAAACACCAAATAACAACAAATGGGCATTTATAGATTGTTTCACAGGTGGCTGGTGAGTCACAGAACATTTTTATGGAGTTATTCCTTGAAGTAAGGATAGAAGGATAAGTTGGAATATTTTCCCGGTTTGCAATTTATTAATAAGCTTATAAGTGAACATTCATGATGGCTATCATTTCTTGCTAAAGGCTGTTGTCACCTCCAGTTTCTCCCCTTTTCTCCCTCCAAACCCTTTCATGTACACTCTTTTCCCCTTTGCCCTTCAAAATTCATAGCTTCTTCATGTGTGTGTGTGTGTGTGTGTGTGTGTGTTTGAATATATATGAATAAATATATAAACATATATTTCTAAATATATAAATACAGTCTTTCAGTCCATATGATGCTATTCGTATGCATGTTTTCAGGGTTGACCATTGGCACTGGATAGCCAATTAACGTGCTCTTCCCTGGGAAAGCTGTTGCTCTAGCTCTTAGCATTCCTTGGTTTTCTATTGTTCTTTGTCTGGGTTTGAGGCCTCCTGATATTTCCAAATTGCTTTGTAAAGGATGAGTCTCCTAGAGGTGCTTAGACCATGAGGTGCTATTGCAGGGATAGGATTAATGCCACTATAAAAGGGGGAATTCAATCATCTTCTCACTTCCTTCCACCATATAATGGGACAATAAGAAGGTTCTCTAGGCATGCTGATGTGCATAGGTAGGATAAGATTGGGAATCAGGCTCATAGATTAATGTAATTCTCAAGCCTGGTCCTCGAAGCTTCCTTGTTTATCAGTCAGTGGTTGATCTAGAAATGTATCACTGGTCAAAGTACAGAGAATAGAAGCAGCAGTTGAGTGCTCAGCCCTAAGTGGGGTTTCTCTAGCCACTCTTCCACGGCTCAGGCATTGCAGGGGAGGAATGATCTAAAGGAATGGAAGCGCTGCAGAAGGGCGATGAGAGCTGTGAAGTCCTGTGTTGTGGACACGGCCTGGCTCCTCCACTCATTAATTACCTCACAGAAGTGTGCCTGTCTGCACAAGACCAGAATCAAGCAATTCCGCGTTCTAGCATGATTAGGGGAAGGGACTCACGAGGCCCCCACCCCTAACTGAGGTGCGTTTAGCAAGTACTGGTTGTGGGATGGTCAGGGTAAGGTAGCAGGAGACATTCTCCTTTGGGATGTGGGTAGGTTGCTCATGTTCAGGAGAATCCTCCACAGCCAGTGCTCAAGGTATACAGTGGGATGTTAAAAGAGAAGATTGAGGCAGGAGGGAGGACATATAATAATCAGGATATATTGGATGTATTTATGAAAATTTCAAAGACTAGACTAAACTAAAGCTATTTTTGAAAGATTTGAAATTAGGTACATTTTTAATGTGGCTAAAAGTTATAGGTCCGTGCAATATATTTTCCCTAATTTTTCATGTTCTTAATTTTTTCAGAGTGAGTTTTTTAAAAAGATATGTATTTTACATGAATCCAAAGAAAGGGAGTTATTGTAAGAGATATTTACTTATCTCACAGGTCAGAATAAACTAGAAATACACTTAATAGTTAACTTTTAAAAAAGGATTTCATATCCAAAATGAAACTACATAGATAAATAATATTATTCTCTTGGTAATAATAAATTCTGTCATGAAATCAACCACAAAGGAAGACGCGTTGACATTAAAAATGTTGAAATTCATATATCTTTAAAAACAAAAGATAAAAATATTTGTACAAATTGTGACAGATTAATGGTTCTGTTATTTCTGTATTGTATGGGAAAGATTCAAAAGGAGCTCAAGAAAAATGGATATGAAAAGAGTATTCACAAAGAACAGAAAAAGCTAAGAAGCATGAAAATATTTAACCACCATGAACTATTAAAGATGGGTAAGTGAAAATAGAACATGTAATTTCCTTGTTTTTAAAACTCATAACATATAATACTGGCATCTGATGTGTTTTATAAAGGCCTGAAAATAGACCACTGCCATCCCAAGGGGTTCAGCCTTGTAGAACCAGCACAAACCTGGGCAGTAGATTCTCTAGAGCCGCAACATGCTGTGTGCCCAATGCTTTATGTGTTACATTTTTGAGAATTTTGAATAATATAATCTGAATTACTGAAAATAATCAGAAACATAGATGACCAATTATTCACAAAGGTGTTCATTTTTAAAATCATTTATATTAATAAAGTTTGAACAACCTAAATGACCTATAAGAATGCTTAACGTGTGTGTGTATGTGTGTGTGTGTGTGTGTGTGTGTGTGTGTGTGTGTATGTAGACATCCCATGACATACATTTGGAGGTTACAAGACAACTTGCGGGAGTCTATTTTTTGCATCTACTGTGTGGATCTTGTGAACCAGACTCAGGTCACCTAGCTTAGTGACAGTTACCTTTACCTACTGAGCCTTCTAATCAGTCTGATAAAACTATTAACACCCATGACTTTCAGCAGGGTTTAGTGGAGTAAGCCTGTGATTCCAGCATGCAGGAGGCAGAGCTGGAGGATTCCCCCATGCACTTGAAGCCAGCCAGCTTTGACTGTATAGTATGTTCTGGGCCTCTCCTATGTCCCACCATCTACAGCAGACTCCAAGGATTAAATGATTCGAATGAGTCAGAACTGACATCAGGAAATGTTTGCTTTGGGGAAACTGCCGAGCATCCAGGCTCAGGCACAACCGTGTCTGAGAAGTCACAACAGAGAAGAGAGGATAGAGATAGATGACGTGAAGCAGCTAATAGCTCCCAAGTACTCTGCCTTTCATAATTCGAGTTACTCTGCTCCCCCAGCCCTAAGAGATGAGAGCACTAGTAAGAGGCAGAGGTGGGCAGGACCAGAACCCACGCCAGCGCGATTAGCAAACCCATGTGCTTGGGCACATCGTGATGAATCAGGCTCTTGACTCCATCCATCATTGCCCCAAATCACATAATCACTGAAAGGTTGCCCTGTCTAGGGTTGGGTCTAAGGTAAGAGCCTGTTGTGAGCTACCTCATCCCCAGCAAAGAAGGAAGCTTAATCCTTGGAGCAAGAGTTCTCATCTGACCGAACACGTTAGGTCGAGAGTCTTACCAGGCACCTCGGTCGGTCTCCCATCACAGCCCAGGGCCTCTGCAGCCTCCCTCATACACACTGAATATTTCACACATGAAGTAATGGAACACAAAGCCGGGGGCGGTGTGCTAGCCTTCGGGTTCCCGTTTAAATTTACAGCTCGCTGCTTGAAGAGTCCCCGGGCTCTGGCTAAGGTGGTGATTATGCTGTCTGTCAATCAGCTTGCATTTCAGCCCAATATTTGGGGCCCCTTTCCACTCCCTCATAACAGAGAGCTGTTTAACTCAACACACACACACACACACACACACACACACACACACACACACACGTAGGTTCTCTCCCAGGCATTATTACAGAGTTCTAGGGCGTGTGTCACCCAGATGTGTCTGCCACAATGTGTTCATTGTACTGAAAGAATTACCAGAAATATCCTCTGTGCTAGTAAAACTTCTGCCGCAGAGAGCGGTGGTTCGCCACGGTCCTACTTTTTCACCAGCCGTCTTAGAATTAATTGTCCTGTCTGCACGTCGCATCCATTGCGACATTTCATGTCACGAGCGAGTGAATCTTTCTTGGATGGTTCTCCAAGGAAAGTTGCTTTTAGGGAATCCTCGATTCTGAGCGTGGAAACCCTTTGTGGACTCGGTAGACAGCTGTGACGATAAGGAAGGAGAGTGGTGTGGTCTTTTTTTAAACCTGAAATTTGAATTTAATGGACAGCTGTACACAGACACGGAAAAAGACAGAAAGTTAGGAGTCAGGTCAAACACCAGCGAAGACGGGTGCTGAGCTGGTTCAGTGGGTAAAAGCACTTGCTGCCAAGCACGATAACTTGAGTTCGATCACCAGATCCCACATGGTGGATGGAGAGATCCAACTCCCATATATTGCATCTTGAACTCTACATGCGTGCCATGCCATGATTATATGTGCATGCATGCACATGTGCACACACACACATACTCATGTAATATTCTCAATAACATAAATACCCGCCAACTGACATATGATAAGCTAATCTGTTAGAATGGATAAACTACCTATATCTCTTTTATGCTGTGTGATAGCTTTATAGAAAGGAAAGTGGGGGTTGAGGAAACGTCAAGATGCTTCAAAAGCTGAAGGCTTTGTGGGTTTTTATGGGGGAGAGAACTCCCCATGGGATTCTAGAATTCAGTGGTGTGACCATTAGCCTGCCATAATATTCAATATAGAAATAACACTCCCCTGGTAATAGTGGAAACTAAAGGAATTATTCTTTAAAATTAGCAGTGAAGACTCCTGCCATTGATGTACCTCTAGCTACTCTCCCATACTGATCTTTATAGGAATCCAATCTTGTTTGATTTCATACAGCCTTAAATCCAAAGGCGAGTAGTTTTGTTATATTCACCTTCATTTATTGGTTGTATATGTGCATGGGTACAAGCCAGAGTACGTGTGTTGGGGTCAGAGGACAACTTGAGGGCATTAGTTTTCTCCTCCTACCACGCGGTCCCAGGGATCAAACTTGGTGGCAAGCACCTTTACCCTCTGATGCTGGTGCCTGTAGCTTGGCTGAGGGCTATCAAACATTCACACTAAGCTCTGAAATTAGGCCAAAAGAATGAGAACAGTCAGCTTAAAATAAAAGACAGAAAAATAACCATGATTTTACCTTTCTCCATCATCTTCTCTGCCAGTTTCCTCTCTGCCTTTACCTGCTTCTGTTGGCTGGGTAAGACTCTCGAACGTTCCTGGGTAATCCTAGCCGTCCATGACAGGCCAGCCGTGGAGCTAGGAGGGCTCTGCTGGTCGGATTTCAGAGGTCAGACAGAATCAGGAAGTGGCTGCCCTATCTGTGACCAGGCCCTGGCTCGTGTCTGGCACTAACCCTGAGCCCAGGAAGGTAAGCAAACACTTGGGCTCAGCTTCCTGCCAGGGCAGAGCTACCCTCTGGCCACTGCTTGGAGAGATAGCTCTGGAAGGCTGTGGTCCAGCCAGCCTAACCAGCTCCACTTGAGGGACACACACACACACACACACACACACACACCCCTCAGGAGTGAGGACCAGAGAAGGCAGAGCTCTGCTGATCTGCTAAGCAGAGCCACCTTGAGTTCAGGGACAGGCTCACCATCGAGTGCCAGCTGTCACTTGTCTTAGTGGAGAGTATGCACCGCAGTAAGATATCTCCCTAGGATGCTCGGACACCCATCAGTGCAATGTGCGTTAGCCCATCCACCCCAGTCGTGTCTGGCTCCTTTACCGAGTGAATATAGAAAAAGCCTTGCCTACAGTGCTTGGCAGCCTCTGCCTGTTTTTGGCTGTAACAGTTCACTGGAGAGTGTGAATCAGTTAGCCAGAGGGGAGGGGGAAGGAAAACGGGGATTGATCCACCCA
This sequence comes from Apodemus agrarius, assembly GCA_964023405.1. Lineage (NCBI taxonomy): Eukaryota > Metazoa > Chordata > Mammalia > Rodentia > Muridae > Apodemus > Apodemus agrarius. The sequence continues at coordinate 67,993,533 of OZ030017.1, read as the reverse complement.
GAAAACATATTATTGGGGATGGGGAAGCTGAAATACTTCTATCTAGGGTTGGGTCTCTGTGGAGCTGGGCCAGTGGGTTTCACAAGCAAGCCAGGCCTGTAAACAGCCAAGAAGACCCACCCTCCCAGGCATTCCAGTGTCCTAAGTAGTGACAGGAACCTTCTGACTGCCAGAGCAGCCTTTATCACACTGAGGTACTGTGATGAGAATGTTGAATGCCGAGGAACCGGATTACTGGCCTACGACCGCATCCAGTGCAATCAGTTATAGCAGTAAATAAACGTTAGGAAGGCTCACGGGGAAGCCATTATCTAAATGCCCAAGTATGACAGGCCTGTGTTAGGGCCAGGCATGCATTTCTGGCAGCGCGACTACACGTCTGCTCACAGCATCTTTTTTTAGATGACTTTGAAAAACAATGTCATCACTGGGATATTGCAAACCAGAGCAAGTTTCGCCTTTGTTTTTCTTCTTCCTCTTCTTCTTCTTCTTCTTCTTCTTCTTCTTCTTCTTCTTCTTCTTCTTCTTCTTCTTCTCCTTCTCCTTCTCCTTCTCCTTCTCCTTCTCCTTCTCCTTCTCCTTCTCCTTCTCCTTCTCCTTCTCCTTCTCCTTCTCCTTCTCCTTCTCCTTCTCCTTCTCCTTCTCCTTCTCCTTCTCCTCCTCCTCCTCCTCCTCCTCCTCCTCCTCCTCCTCCTCCTCCTCCTCCTCCTCCTCCTCCTCCTCCTCCTCCTTCTTCTTCTTGATGGAAGGGTCGAAATGACATTGGTTTCGATGCCATCTGAGAGGAAAGGGATTTGCTCTAGTGAAAGGCACTAGAACCTCCCTCGGGAAGGCCTTACTATTGAAATAAACTTTATCACTTTTAATTGTCTCGGTATTTATAGACTGAATACATTTGTTTTGACAGCAAGCCACAGGCTTAGGTGACTTAAGTTTTCTGCAGTTCTGATATTAAGAACTATCAGGCTCCATTATTCTAAACTCTTTTTTAAATTAATTTGTTTGTCCACTTTACTTCCCAATATCAGCCCCAGGTCTTCCTATCCCCTCTCACATCACAGTTCCTCCCCCACATTCTCCCTTCCCCTTCTCCTCAGAGAAGGCAGGAACCCCTGGGAATCTCCCATGAACCTCTGCACATCAGTCACTGCAGGCCTGGGTGCATCTACCCTCACTGAGGCCAGACAAGGCGGCCCAGGTAGGGGCCTGGGGCCCACAGGTGACACCAAATTCAGGGACAGCCACTGTGCCGATTGTTGGGAGCCCTGCATGGAGACTAAGCTGCACATCTGTTACACATGTGTGGGGAGGGGGCAGGGGCTTCTTCTAAACCCTTGGTTGGAAATGTCACAAAGTTTAGGAGAACTTAACATCCATGTATATTGAATGTAACAGCCATGTATATTGAATGTAACAGCCATGTATATTGAATGTAACAGCCATGTATATTGAATGTAGGAAATGTTCATTCCCTTTCCCTAACGGTTCTGAACTAATCTTCCTCTTCCTGACATGTTTTCTGTACTACTGAACCATTGGCCATGTCTAGAAGCCAGAATAGCAGAAATCATCTTTGTTCCCCCAACGCTCAACTTCCTTTATCATCCATTAGTGCCCCGCCAGTAACTTCTAACTCCTCAATTGCTCTCAAATATATCACCACTGAAACTTTCTCTATCTACTGGGTACCTTTCACCAAAATTAAACCAAGAGTATCTCAATACCTTCCCCTGGCTGCAAACAGTCTATTTCCCACCAATTTTCTATTCATTCTCCTCTTCAAAAGGAATTATAAGGCTCCTATAAGGTTATAGATGAGATGCAAAGCCTTGATGTGGTACCCAAGGCACTTGTGTCTCTAGTTTCAGATAATGTACAAAGCATCCCAGAGAACTCATGAACCTAATCCTACAGACAAGATGTAGGGCATCCATGTGCAATCAAAGCACTGTTGGCCTACACCATCGTTCCTCCCTCCATCCTCTTATCCAGTGTCCTTTGCATGTTCCATGTACCACCCAGGGTGAAAGCATTACAATTGTTTGACACGATACTGAATTACTGCCATACATTTGGTCACCTTTGCCCAAAAAACATCTTTCCACATTCCCTTCCCAATTTAAAACATTTGCTCCTGTACTGCTACCTCTCTCTCTGTCTCTCTGTCTCTCTGTCTCTCTGTCTCTGTCTCTGTCTCTCTCTCTCTCTCTCTCTCTCTCTCTCACACACACACACACACACACATACACACACACACACACACACACACACGCTTTCTCTGATACATTCTCACCTTTTGTATGTTCTCTGGATACAGTTATGGTTGATTTTATGTGTCACATTGACTAGACTGTTGGGTACCCGGTTACTTGTTACACATTACTCTAGGTGTAACTGTAGGAATTTTCCTGGATACATTTAACATTAACATGTAAAGTAAGTGCAATTATCCTACTCTATGTGTCGGCCTTACCCAGTTTATTGATTAGAGCAACAATAGAGAATTAGAGAGAATTTTCTCTGGATGGTGACTGTCTTAGCCTTCAGATTCAGCCTGGACTTAGATCACTCTTTCAGGTTCCCAGCTTGCTGACTGAAGAGCTCTAGACTCCCCAAACTCCATAGTAAAATGCACTAGTTAGTTATAATCTCTAATACATATATACATACATGTACATAATTTCATAGATATATATAATTTATATATATAAAAACACCATCTTGATTCAGCTCTCTGAAGAACCTAGACCAATGTGAGTATTATATGCTTAACACATATTTGAAGGCTGTACCATAACAAACATTTCCAGTTCTATGCAACTCTCGTCTAACTGGATTAATTTTCTACCATTCATCTCTATTCCTTGGTCTTTATGTTAATCCCTGGGAAGGAGGTTCTTTCTCAGAAAACTTTAATCTTAACAATCCAACTCCTGACAATAATCTTTAAACTCATAGGATGCTTGTATATGACATTTATTTTTGTTCCATCTTGGGCGCGATATTCTTGAGTTATCTCACTTTTGTGGTATATATGTAATTCCACTGACAACTGTACTTTAAGCTACTTAATAATAGAACAGAAATTTTCATTTTGTTCCTTGTTCTCTTCCAAACTTTTACAATTCATTAGTGTATAGAACACTTAATCAATTCATGTTATATCACTTTTTATCAGTTATGATTAGAATAAGACTAATAACTAAAGGAGACTATACAGTGTAACAAATATGATTTGCATTCAAGGGAATAAATTATTTCAAATGAGGTCATAAACTAAATGAGAAATCCATAACCATGAACAGAATTTACTCTCAGCTAGTACATGAATATAAAATCTTGGGAGGTAACAGATATAAGAAAAGCTCCAAATCTTTATGGGAAATATGAGCATACTCAACCTTGCAAGTCAGGTGCCATCCGGACTGGAATAAAACCAAGTTGCATATACTTCAAAACAATTTGTATGTGTATATAGTCAAAAAGATCATTACCCATGCTTGAAAATAAAGTTGAAATGAAAATAAAAAATTAAAAACATAAATCACTAAAGGTTAGAAATGTCAAAAGATACCATTATCACAGTAAGTATAAATGGGTTAAACTCCTGTAAGAAGAACTACTTCATACTGACTGACAGACAGACACATATTTTAAAAAGTGATTATAAAAGTTCTGTTCAGTATCACAGGCCAAACCCATGCTAAGTAATACAGAGATTAAATATTCAAAAGTACACAGATACACAAATAAAATGCAAATAAAAATGATGGGGGGTCTCAAAGTAAAATTTAAGAAAGCAATATAATGGCAAGAAACAACATGAAGAGCAGAAATTGCCTTTATTTGTGTAGTTTTCTTCATGAAAAATATAATTGGCATTCTTCTCAGTTAATGAGTATTAACTGAGAATACTCATTAGAATTAATAATATGGATCCGCACCATCTTGGACCCTGCAGCCCAACCGGGGTGGGGGGGAGCTCCGGATTCACAGAGAGCCCGTGGTTAGACAGAGCTCGGTGGTCTGACACTATCCTGGGGAGAACAGCTCAACCAGACGGAGCCCTGCTGACTGGGAGAGCCACTGCCTAGCTTCAGCAGCCCAGCCAGGAAGCCCCGGGCCTGCAGGGAATCCTGCGGTTAGACAGAGCCCTGAAACCTGCCATGATCTTGGAGCTAGTAGACTAACCAGGCAAACCAGGAGAAGACCACTGGAGGCCAGTTAAGTATCGAGAGGCAAGCAGGGAAGAGACTTGAATCCAGCCCAGCAGAGCTGAGGAGGTAATTCGGAGCCCAGTGGTGGAAACCTTCCAGTTTCTGCCTCGGGAGCACAGAAGCCCTCTGAGACAGCAGCACCAAACGCCAGACTCTCAGGAGCTTTAAACACCAACCAGTAATAACAAGACCAACTAAGTCCAGACATAAACAAATGGCAAAAGGCAAACGTAGGAACAATACTAGTAGAAATCAAGGCAATACGGCAGTATCCGAACCCAGTTTCCTGACAGCAGAAAGCCCCGGATACCCCAACACACCAGAAAATCAAGATACAGATCTAAAATCATTAGTGAGGATGCTGATAGCAGAACACATGGATAAATCTCTTAAAGAAATACATGAGAAAATTGACCAAAAGTTCGAAGCCCTTACAAGGCAAACACAAAAATCACTTAAAGAAATTCAGGAGAATATGGATCAAAAAGCAGAAGACAATAACGGGGAAATTAAAAAATCACTTAAAGAAATACAGGAGAATGTGGGTCAACAAGTAGTAGTCATGAAAGAGGAAACACAAAAATCTCTTAAAGAATTACATGAAATCACAAACAAGCAAGCAAAAGATCTGAGCAAAACCATTTGGGATCTAAAAACAGAAGTAGACAAAACTAAGAAATCTCAGAGGGAGACAACTTTGGAGATAGAAAACCTGGGGAAGAAATCAGGGACCATAGATGCAAGTATTAGCAATAAAATACAAGAGATAGAAGAAAGAATCTCAGATGCTGAAGATACCATAGGAACCATGGACTCAACAATCAAAGATAATGCAAATTGCAAAAAGCTTGTAATTGAAAACATCCAGGAAATCCAGGACAAAATGAGAAGACCAAACCTAAGGATTGTAGGTATACATGAGAGGGAAGATTTACAACTTAAAGGGCCAGCAAATATCTTCTACAAAATTATGGAAGAAAACTTCCCCAACCTAAAGAGAGAGATGCCCATGAATATAAAAGAAGCCTACAGAACTCCAAACAGACTGGACCAGAACAGAAATACCTCCCATCACATAATAATAAAAACCCCAAATGTACTAAACAAAGAAAGAATATTAAAGGCAGTAAGAGAAAAAGGACAAGTAACACATAAAGGAAGACCTATCAGAATTACACCAGACTTCTCTGATAAGACCATGAAAGCTAGAAGATCCTGGGCAGATCTCATGCAGACTCTAAGAGAACACAAATTTCAGCCAAAACTACTATACCCAGCAAAACTCTCAATCACCATAGATGGGGAAACCAAGGTATTCCATGACAAAACCAAATTTGCACGATATCTTTGCACAAACCCAGCCCTACAAAGGATAATAGGGGAAAAACACCAACACAAGGAGGAAAACTACACTCCAGAAGAAGCAAGATAGAAACCTCCTCTCATCAACCACAAAAGAAGATAACCACTCAAATATAAAAATAATTTCAAAAATGTCAGGAAGTAATCGTTACTATTCCTTAATAACTCTTAACATCAATGGACTCAATTTCCCAATAAAAGACATAGACTAACAGACTAGATACAGAAACAGGACCCTACATTTTGCTGCATACAGGAAACACATCTCAGTGTCAAAGACAAACACTACCTTAGAGTAAAAGGCTGGAAGACAATTTTACAAGCAAATGGTCTCAAGAAACAAGCCGGAGTAGCCACTCTAATATCGGATAAAATTGACTTTCAACCTAAAGTCATCAAAAGAGACACAGAAGGTCACTACTTGCTGGTCAAAGGGAAAATCCACCAAGAAGAACTCTCAATACTGAACATCTATGCTCCAAATGCAAGGGCACCCTCATTCGTGAAAGAAACTTTACTAAAGCTTAAAGCACACATTGCACCTAACACAATAATTGTGGGTGACTTCAACACTCCACTATCCTCAATGGACCGATCAGGAAACCAGAAACTAAACAGGGACACAGTGAAACTAATTGAAGCTTTGGACCAATTGGATTTAACATATATATATATATATATATATATATATATATATATATATATATAACATTTCATCCTAAAGCAAAAGAATATACCTTTTTCTCAGCATCGCATGGTACTTTCTCCAAAATCAATCATATAATTGGTCACAAGACAGATGTCAACAAATACAAGAAGATCAAACTAATCCTTTGCCTCATATTAGATCACTCTGGAGTAAAAGTGGTCTTCAACAGCAAGAAAAACAACAGAAAGCCCACATACACATGGAAACTGAACAATACTCTATTCAATGACACCTTGGTCAAGGAAGAAATAAAGAAAGAAATCAAAGACTTTTTAGAATTCAAGGAAAATAAAGGTACACCCTAACCAAATCTTTGGGACACAATGAAAGCAATGCTAAGAGGAAAACTCATAGCCCTGAGTGCCTCCAAAAAGAAACAGGAAAGAGCATACACTAGCAGATTAACGGCACACCTGATAGCCCTGGAACAAAAAGAAGCTAATTCACCCAGGAGGAGTAGAAGACAGGAAATCATCAAACTAAGGGCTGAAATCAATCAAATAAACAAATAGAACCATACAAACAATCAACAAAACCAGGATCTGGTTCTTTGAGAAAATCAACAAGATAGATAAACCCTTAGCCAGACTAACCAAAGGGCACAGAGACAGTATTCAAATTAATAAAATTAGAAATGAAAAGGGGGTTATAACAACAGAGACTGAGGAAATTCAAAAGATCATCAGATCCTACCACAAAAGTCTATACTCAACACAACTGGAGAATCTGGAGGAAATGGACAATTTCCTAGACAGATGCCAAATACCAAAATTAAATCAGGATCAGTTAGATCAGCTAAACAGTCCCATAACCTCTAGGGAAATAGAAGGTGTTATAGAAAGCCTCCAAACCAAAAAAAGTACGGGACCAGATGGTTTTAGTGCAGAATTCTACCAGACCTTCAAAGAAGACCTAATACCAATACTCTTCAAACTATTCCACAAAATACAAACAGAAGGGATACTACCCAACTCATTCTATGAAGCCACAATTATGCTGATACCAAAACCACACAGAGATACAACAAAGAAAGAGAACTACAGGCCAATTTCCCTTATGAATATCGATGCAAAAATACTAAATAAAATTCTTGCCAACCGAATCCAAGAGCACATTAAAATGATCATTCACCATGATCAAGTAGGATTCATCCCAGGGATGCAGGGATGGTTCAATATACGGAAATCCATCAATGTAATCCACTACATAAACAAACTAAAAGAAAAAAACCACATGATCATCTCATTACATACAGAAAAAGCATTTGACAAAATTCAGCATCCTTTCATGTTAAAAGTCCTGGAAAGAACAGGAATTCAAGGCCCATACCTAAACATAGTAAAAGCAATATACAGCAAACCAGTAGCCAACATCAAAATAAATGGAGAGAAACTTGAAGCAATCCCACTAAAATCAGAGATTAGACAAGGCTGCCCTCTCTCTCCATATCTTTTCAATATAGTACTTGAAGTTCTAGCGAGAGCAATTAGACAATGTAAGGAAGTCAAAGGGATACAAATTGGAAAGGAAGAAGTCAAACTATCATTATTTGCAGATGATATAATAGTATATGTAAGTGACCCAAAAAACTCCACCAAAGAACTCCTACAGCTGATAAACAACTTCAGCAAAGTGGCTGATTATAAAATCAACTCAAGCAAATCAGTAGCCTTCCTGTACTCAAAGGATGAGCAGGCTGAGAATGAAGTTAGGGAAATAACACCCTTCACAATAGCCACAAACAATATAAAGTATCTTGGCGTGACTCTATCCAAACAAGTGAAAGATCTGTATGACAGGAACTTCAAGTCCCTGAAGAAAGAAATCGAAGAAGACCTCAGGAAATGGAAAAATATTTCATGCTCTTGGATTGGCAGGATCAATATAGTAAAAATGGCCATCTTGCCAAAAGCAATCTACAGATTCAATGCAATCCCCATCAAAATCCCAAATCAATCCTTCATAGATCGTGAATGAGCAATCCTCAAATTCATTTGGAGTAACAAAAAACACAGGATAGCTAAAACTATTCTCAAAAATAAAAGGACTTCTGGGGGAATCAATATCCCTGACCTCAAGCAGTACTACAGAGTAATTGTGTTAAAAACTGCATGGTATTGTTACAGCGACAGGCAAGTAGATCAATGGAATATAATTGAAGATACAGAAATGAACCCACAGAGTTATGGTCACTTGATCTTTGATAAAGGAGCCACAACCATCCAGTGGAAAAAAAATAGCCTTTTCAACAAATGGTGCTGGTTCAACTGGAGGTCAACATGCAGAAGAATGTGAATTGACCCACTCTTATCTTCTTGCAGTAAGATCAACTCCAAGTGGATCAAGGACCTCCACATAAAACCAGACACACTGAAACTAATAGAAAAGAAACTGGGGAAGACCCTGGAGGACATGGGCACAGGGGGAAAATTCCTGAACTGAACACCAATAGCTTATGCTCTAAGATCAAGAATAGACAAATGGGACCTCATAAAATTACAAAGTTTCTGTAAGGCAAAGGACACTGTCAGAAGGACAAAACGGCAACCAACATATTGGGAAAAGATCTTCACCAACCCCACATCCGACAGAGGGCTAATATCCAATATATACAAAGAACTCAAGAAGTTAGACCCCAAAGAAATGCAATCACTGATAAGTGGATATTAATGAGCCCAGAAGCCCTAAATACTCAAGACACAATTAGCAAGTCAAATGTCTCCCAAGAAGAAGAATGGAGAGGACCCTGGGCCTGTAAAGATTGGATCCAGTATTGTAGACCCAGAACAGAGAAATCGTGGGGGGGGAATGAGTGGGGAATAGCAGGGGAGAGAGGAATTATGGGACATATGGTGGGGGGGTAATTGGGAAAGGGGAAAACCTTTGGAATGTAAACATAGAATATAGAAAATAAAAAAAATAACTAAAGAAAAAAATTGGGTACAGAGCTAAACAAGGAATTTTCACCAGAAGAAATTCGAATGGCTGAGAAGCACCTTAAAAGATGTTCAACTTCATTAGTCATCAGGGAAATGCAAATCAAACAACCCTGATATTTCATCTCACACCAGTCAGAATGGCTAAGATTAAAAACTCAAGAGACAACAGGTGCTGACAAGGATGTGGATAAAGAGGAACACTCCTCCATTGTTGGTGGGATTGCAAAATGGTACAACCGCTCTGGAAATCAGTATGGCGGTTCCTCAGAAAATTGGGCACGGCACTTCCAGAGGACCCTGTCATACCACTCCTGGGCATATACCCAGAGGATTCCCCTGCATACAATAAAGACACATGTTCCACTATGTTCATAGCAGCCTTATTTATAATAGCCAGAAGCTGGAAATAACCCAAATGTCCCTCAATGGAGGAATGGATACAGAAAATGTGGTATATTTATACAATGGAATACTACTCAGCAATTAAAAATAATGAATTCATTTAATTTGTAGGCAAATGGTTGGATCTGGAAAATATCATCCTAAGTGAGTCAACCCAATCACAAAAGAATACACATGAATTGCAATCACTGACAAGTGGATATTAATGAGCCCAGAAGCTCTGAATACTCAAGACACAATTAGCTAAGCAAAAGATTCCCAAGAAAAAGGATGGAGAGGACCCTGGTCTGGAAAAGACTAAATCCAGTTTTGTAGGAGAGTACCAGAACAGAGAAATGGTGGGGGTGGTGATTGGGGAATGGGGGGGAAGAGGACTTATGGGACATATGGTGAGGGGGGGAAATTGGAAAGGGGAAAGCCTTTGGAATGTAAACAAAGAACATAGAAAATAAGAAAAAAAGAATTAATAATATGCTTATTTATCTTATAGGGCCTTTATAAGTATTAAGTTTTTAAAAATTATGTAAAATAGAACAGGACCTGACAACTCAGCCATGCTCAAAAATTATTGATTGATTTTTGTATTTGTATTACTAGAAATATGGAAAGCATATTAATCATTAATATCAGTGCTCCAGGGTACTGTGGAACTATAGTTAAGAAGACAATGAATATGATATGTGTGTTTCTATGAGAGTAGGTGTAACCAAGGCAGTGTGGGGCTGTGTATGTGCATGTGGAAGCAGTGTAGGTAAATAAATACAGTAATTGACCATGTAATTAGGCAAGTTGCAAGATGCAAAAAAACCAAACAAACAAAACCAAACAAACAAACAAACAAACAAAACACAGGATGTAAAAGTCAGGTGAATATCTACAGCAAAACAAGTGGAATTAGGAAAATCAATCTCATTTATAATAGAACAAAAGAAATAAAATACTGAAGGCTAGAGAGATGCTTCAGGTAAAGGTACTTGCTTCCGAGACACATGTCCTGATTCAGTCTTTTACACAGAAGCAAGAGAGAACTGACTCCTGCAACCTGTCCTCCCACTTCCACACTTAACCTGGGGCATGCCTGTGCATATGTGCACACACACAATGATAGATTTATAGATGATGGATAGATGGATCATTGGATAAATACATATAGATGATTGCTAGATAAATACATGATAGATAAATGATAAATAGACCACATAATGAAAACAAAAACAGCATGTATTGTATGATCTGGATATGCCACTTCAGAGTGGTTCTCCGTTAACTGAATCTGGAACATCCCAGACATTAACACTTCTGTATTTCCTGCAGCCAAAGGACATGAAGGTAAAAGGGGTCTCCAAGGGAGGAGTGAGGGGAAGGTGGATGGGAGGGTGAGGGAGCCTTAGTCGGTGGGTAAATAAAAAGGTACATCTAAGGTACACATGGAAATTCCAAAGTGAAACCTGTTACTTTGTAAAATTAAAAGCATAAGTAAGGGGTTAGAGAGATCCCTTGGATGTTAAGGGCAAGTATTGTCCTTGTAGAAGACATGACTTTGGTTCCTAGCGCCCATGTTGGGTAGCTCTATGACACCTTTAACTCCAGTTCCTGAGGAATTATCATCCTCTTCTGGCTTCTGAAGGAGCCTGCTCTCAAACACACTCATTCCCACACAGAGACAAACACATTCACATAGAATTAAAAAAGAAAACATAAATAAAAGAAAAATGTTATACACACACATACATATATCTCCATACTTTCAGAAAATTGCACACACTGAAGGTGACACATTATCCTTTCAGGCCTGGGCTTCCTGTGAAGTCACACGCCCATTCAGATCACTCAGTATCTCCCTCCCACGTGGAGGAGTTCATGGCCCAGAGGCAGGAACAACGGCTGGAAATGTCCTGACGGGAGTGGGAGCACCCAGCCTGGAGGAGTAGCTCCGTTCATCCGATGGGGGCTGGAAGCCAGTCCAGGAATGGGTAGTGACTCACCGTTTTATAAAGATTGTGCAAGGCCCCTGATAAGCACATACTTTGTTTCTCCACACCATAACCTAAAATAGGAGAACTATAATTTACCCACACAATTCCTAATTAAGAATGACAGAATTGGGCCAATGAGGCCCTTAAAACTGAATAGAGACAGATAGTTATCACATTAAGCATAACAAGCGATGGATGGGCTGAGATGACAGAACCGTGTAGTCTTTGGTCAGATTTTTGTCCCCTCTTTAGGAAGAGAACACACTGCTTTTACAGACAGAAATCCCTAGTGTGTTCCCAAGTAGTCACCACTCGCATACACTGCTGGAAGGTTGACAGCCGGAACTCGGGGACAGAAGCAGTTGAACAGAAAGCACAGCTCACTGACAGAGAATTCCAACCAAAGCTTTTCCATTCAAAATAGGTTTCAGTTGGAAATGGGCTCTCCCTCCCTCCCTGTAGTACGCATTCTTGGTAGCTCCACTCAGAGCGCTGCCAATCCCATTACACATTTGTTTTATATGGTTTTCGAGTGGGTCTGCAGTTTCCCTGTAGCCAAAGAACTCTATAAAAACTACTAGGGGAATAAGAAGCTCAGACAGGTTGTCTCCCACGCCTGGCTCAGAGGGAATGGGGGTCTCGGGGAGCGAGAACCTCAGCCAGTCACCAGAGCTATTTTGAGTTTAGGTGACGGTGCAAAGATGAAATCTTTACATGCAGCTCTCTTGGGTCATTTTTTTTTTTTTACAACGCACTAACGACCACAGAGATGGCTCAGTCAGTAAAATGATTGTCCAGCGAGCAGGAGGACCCGCATTTAGTCCCCCAAATCCATGTCAAAAATTGTTAAGGGCCGGGAGGAGAAAGGGGAAAGGCTGTGATGAGGATGTTAAATGAATGAATAAATAAGTAAATGGAAAAAATTAAATCCAAGTGTGATAGTGTGTGCTTAGGAAGCACCAGAGAGGGGAGGCAGAAGGATCCCCTGAAGCTCCTAGGCCAGCAGCCTAAAGAATCAAAGTGGATAGTATTCTGAGAGGTGAAAGTCAAAGCTGACCTCTAGCCTTAACATAAACACACATGCACACATACATGCATGCACACACACATTCATTTACATACTTATATACACAAACATTCACACACATGGACACACATATAGACACACATATACACAAATATACCTACATGCACACACATTTGTTTTCATATACACATTCATATACACACTCACATACACAAATATACACACACATGCACACACATGGACACACATATATACATGCACACATACACATGCACACATATACACACACATACTCACATACTACAAATATATATACACATGCACTCATATGCACACACACACATTCATGCACATGTATACACATATACACATAAACATATACATATACATATGCACACACATTCATACACACATACTCACAGAAACATGCACACACAAACACACACACACATATATATACATACACATGCACACATACATATATATACACATACACATACACACATGAACAAACATATACACATACACACACATACCCCACCAAGAACTCACACAAGGACTTTTTATCCAAGTAGCCCTAGGAACAAGTCCAATCCCTGCCTACGTGTCATTCTCCTGAGTAGTAACAGGCAGCTATCTGGACGAACAGAAGCAGGGAGGAGGAGCTTGCAGGATCTAACTGGAGTTTTCACCACCAGGATCCATTTTCTCCATCTTTACTCTGCATTCCTCTGCCCCACATCCTCACCCTGCAGATTAGTCTCTGACCTTCCTCCCAGATCTGGCTCTACTTGTTTATCCAGCCCTGCCTACAAGGCTTTTGGATGGATCTGAATATTAGAGACTGTCTTGGGAAAGCATTTTCTTCATTTCTCCACACACACACACTGAAAAATCCACTTAATCATCTCTTTGCTATAGTCCTCACTGGGCCAGCAATTGAACGTGTGCCTTCAATTCAATCCTTATTAAAGCACATGTTGCCAAGTAGTTCTATAATTGTTCTCAGGCACATGCCTCATTTCAAATAAACGGTTAGATTCTGAGAGGAATGCTTCTACTCCTTTCCCCACCAGTCAATAAAGTGCAGCTTCCTTCTCTAAACACCCACTAGACACTTGTTAATCCGGCATTGTACTTATAACCCAGACCAGAGGCTTTTTAAAAGCTTAACCTGAATCTATCTCATTTTACCAACCCCGTACCGGTCAAGCATGATGGCTCACACCTGTAAGCCCAGTCCTCGGGAGGCTTAAGTCAGGAGGACGGCCATGAGTTCAATCAAGACCAGCCTAGCATGCAGAGACCCTTCTCTTAGGGAAGATTTCTAACACATGCAAGCCTGTAGACCCAAATTAGGACCCTCAAGATTCAGGTAAAGATTCAGGTGTGATGTCAGGCTCCTGTAATCCCACTGATAGAAAGATGGGAGGGGCAGACAGGCAGAGATCACTGGAAGCTCACCCTCCAGACAGCCAATCTGGTCAGCTTGTTAAAACATTCCAGGCCCTGAGAGACCCTGAGAAATCGTACCGTCCTATGACCTGTGAAACTATGTGCATACATATTAATGCACACCCTGTACCTACAGACTCACATGGACACACAACACAATAAATGACTAGCCCTATTAAAAGTGGCCTTTGTGTTGCAGTTTAAAACACTTTATGGTTAAGCGGGGGACAGAAATGCTGGAAACTAATCTCTATTGCAAAGCAGCCAATATTCTATGAAGACTGGGTTCTCGAAAACTCGGCAGTGTCTAGGGCCAGGTCACATAAATCAGTTAGCTGCTGCCCAGATCCCCAGGGACGGTGTGGCTACGTAAACACCTCTGCAGAAATCGGTCCTTGTGTTGCCTTTAGCTACAGAGAAAACCAGAAAGCATGAGGTATAGAGTTGACAGCTGATAGAGAATCCCAAAGATTGGGTAGCACAGCTACGCACCCTCGAGGAAAACAAAGTGTTTCTCAACTTGGATGGACCCGCATCCCAATAAGCTATTTACAGTCATGACTGTGGTTTCCTCTCACACAGCAGCAGGTAATCTTTGTTCTCTGTGACTGCCTGGCTGCGCTGAGGCTGGGGCTGCCAGCAAGCTGACCTCCCTGAAAGCATCACACCGCCTGCCGATGGCCCAGGAAGAGAGCCACTCTCAGACAACCAGGTTTACTAAGTGCCGATCACTTTCACACCATAGGAAAGCAAAAGCATGTAAGTTGGACTATGGCCCTTTCTCAGGGAGATGAACGAATGGCTATTCACCTCAGATTCTGCACCAAGAACAGGTCAAAGGAAAAATTCCCCTGGAGTCTAGCTTAGGAACCAATGAGTTAATTGGTGTTATTCATATGAGCATGGGCAAGGGATTGCCTGTAAGACTGTGGGAAGTATGTGGGGTGATACTCTACTTGAAGAAAATGATTCCATCAGGAATCGAGAGCTGCTTAGAAATACTCAGAGAGGGACAGGACCTTGCAAGTTCCTCCCCTTCTCAATGATGGAGACTTAGTGGGACCAAACTTGCGCAGGTCTCTTGGAGTCATGCCATGCTCTGAGAGGCCAAGAGGGTAGCAGTCAGGCCATGCCAAGGGCAGTGTTACGTTAAAGCCCTCTGCATTACCAATGAACCGATCGAGCCATCAAGATCATAGTGTACCTTCAAGATCCTCCCTCAGGTAAAACACGAGTTGAGAGTCCTGGGGGAATACAGTGGTGACTGGCCTCCCATCTTTCTGGTTGATTTTTTAAGCCTCACCTTCAAGCTTAGTAAATGGTCAAATCTTGGGAAAGAGACTTATCAAAATGATTTTAAAACAGATGAATTTAACAAAATTTAGTTTCTGACTATAATACACCTATTCCTAGCCTCTTGGTAGTGTTGATTCAGGAGGCTCTGATGGTGCCTTCAAAGACTGCACCCTTTCACTCTGGGTACCCTCTTGTCAACAGCCTTTCCCCAGAGCCTGGGCCCATGTTATAGTGCATGCCTAACCTTTTCTGAAAATGTCCTGAGACTGTAAGATTTAGGATAATGTGCCATGGCAGATTCACGAAGGCATTCCAGTGCCCATCATAAGACCTAGTATGCGCTTAGTACTGACCTGCTGTTGCATTATGACTCCACAGCTCCATGATATTAAACAGCCACCAGGAGCAGCTGGATGAGTGAAATGTGTAGGGGGACCCCCCCAACCCCTCACACACACCCCCGCACCCTCCCCCCCCCCGCCATGCTTTCTCTTACTTAACTTTGCAGAGACTCTGAATGGAGCTGCTTTTGATCTCCAGGAGACCTGTCCACATTTGGTCCCACCAATGTTCCACCATTGAGAAGGAGAGGGACTTCCAAGGTCCCGTCCTTCCTGGGTATTTGTAGGCAGTTAACAGTTGCTAATAGAAAGGCCCATCAGGCCCCACCCCTTCCACAGGATATCTAAGCAGTTAATGGTGGCTGGCAGAGGCAGTTTCTCCAGAGCTTAGCCATTCGTAAGTTGCTCATGGTCTTAAAGATAACCCCTGTTAAACTCACTGGATCACAAGCTAAATGTAAGTGGAATTATATCTCTATAGTCAGTCCTTGCAGCCACAACCTTCATCTGAGTGTCAGAGAGGACCCATGAGTCACATTGCAGAGCCCCGAGATGAACAGATAATCCCTTAACCATAGGTAAGCACAGACATGTCATCCAGACATCCTGTTCTGGGTCTAGATTCAGTTTATATATTTCTCGTAAGTGTGTGTATGTGTGTGTGTATTTGTGTGTTCATGTGTACTTGTATCTGTCTGTGCGTGTGTACATGTCTGTGAAGATGAGTCTTCCTTTATCTTTCTCTTTCACAATTTTTGAGACAGGGCCTCTTATTGGAACTCACAAATTTGGCTTGACTGGGTGGCCAGTGAGCCGGGGAATATACCTGGGAATACACCTGCCCCCCTGCACTGGGATTACTGGCACGCACCACCATGATTTATTTTTAATGTAGGATCTGGGGATATAAACGCAGGTCTTCATGCTTGCATGGCAATCTCTTTGCCAGCTGAGTCATCTCTTCCCAAGCATTCCATTTCTAAGTGAAGAAAGTTTTACCCTCTCGCATGTAATGAGATTGTGAGAATCTTTGGCAGCCGAACCTCCTTCTGTATCTTGTAGGTGATAGATATCACTCCATTGTAAACTTCCTTTTCCTCATCTGCTAAGTTTCCTTATGAACACCTGGTTCTATATATGTATGTATATATATATATATATATATATATATACATACACTAACATATACATATACATGCACTAACATATGTGAGTATATATCATACTGGGTTATGTAAGTTTATTCTCATATAAATATGTAAGTGGGCTTTGTGTGACTGGGAAGTGAGTGGGAGGACTCCCATTGACCCCCAGCATCCATGTAAAAGCTGCACGGTTACATGTGGCTATAACCTTTGCACTACAGCAGGATCCCTGGTACTCCATGAACAGCTAGTGTTGCTATGTCTGTGAGCCCTAAGTTCAGTGAGAACCCTTGTCTCAAAAATTCAGGAAAAGAGGGATAAAGGAAGATAACCCAGCCCGATTTGTACTGTGTTCTCTGTACACACACACACACACACACACACACACACACACACACTATTCTTTGAGTATATTCCCCACCATACCCTAGTATCTTCTCCTTTCTTGTCCCTCCTCTCACTAGCTCCCTTCTACTTTCTTGCTATCATGCATATATGATTTAGAAAGCTATATAAAATCTAGGGCTCACAAGTAACTAAACATAGACCTGCCATATGACCCAGAGACAGCACCCCTGGGTATTTCCCCCAAATTTCCACAGCAATGTAGTTCATAAATCTTTGCATATCCATGATTATCCTAGCACTAGTCACACTTACAGACATATAGAACCCAAGAACCCAGCTCAATGTGCCCATGTGGCCAGTGAAGTTAAGCACATGACATTTTTATCTACAGGTGAAATTCTATAAAGTCAGTATCAGATACTGGGTGCTTACTGAGAATTCACTCATAACTAAAGTTTGGTTTTCTACAGTGGCCTTAAGATGGTATGAAGAAATTCTCAGGAACCAGGGAATTCTCTGGGATGCCAGTATAGAACTGAACAGCCAATTAGAAACTGGAGTTTTCTCTTCTTACTATTCTCCCTGGAATACTAAGGAATAGTAAGGAATACTAAGGGCTCTTAAACACCTACTGTGATTTAGAGCAGGGCCCTCATGGGTTCAGGACCTGCTGTGAGGAGGGTGCCTTACCAACCAGATGTTCAAAGATTGAAACCTTACTTTGTGCTCTGTCCTGAAACCCAACAGAAGTTTCCCCCTTGGAGGTATGATTAGGGCCCTTAAATATCTTCCTAAATCAATGAATAAAGTGATCAGCAATGAGTGGTCCTGATGGGGAGTCACAGCTACTAGAATTAGGAGCAGCCGATTGGTTGTAGAGGCAGTAGTTGTTGACAGCAGAAATGCTATGTATGAGGCAGCCTGACTCCCATGTGCACTTTTGCAGGCAGAGGTCTGATAGTCACATGGAGGGATGAAAGCTTGGAAAGTTTCCACCCATATATTCAAAACCATGGAGATTTTAATAGCACATTTTCTACTTGCTGTTAACATAATGTTATATTCAAAGAGAGGTAGGGTTTTAGCAAAGAACATACAAAATGTGCAATTTGAGGAGAAAATGGGCACCAGGAAGTGGGATGGAGCTGAGTATTCCTGTTTAAGGAGATAAACAGATTAAAAACATGTCTGATATTAAACGGGAGTAAAGGGACTGGTGAAAAGGAATTAAAGAACCAGAATTAGAGAACCCAGACATGGTGGTACATGTTTTTAATCCCATCACTCAAGAGACAGAGTCAAATGGATCTCTGAATTCAAGGTTAGCCTGGTCAACAGAGCAAGTCCCAGGACAGCCAAGCTTGGGCAGTGAAGGAATCATTGAAAACTGCTGAAGCCATAATTGAATGAAGAGGCCATATTCCTGCCTAGTCAGAAGAACTTGGCATCTTTGCCCACGTGGTTCTGGCGTTATGGTCAAGGATGGGAGAAAGGCCTTATGGAATCTCCTTCCAGGACTAAGCAAAGCTGCTGAGGACAGGTATATGTCAGGAATGTCCCTGCATGGAGGCCCAAAGAGGCCATCTTGTGAAGCTGTGAAGGTAAAGTCTGGATTGCCTTGGAGACCCCAAGATGTTGGAGATGCCAGAGCTGTGGGATAATTGCTAAGGCGAGCTGTTACCAGGAAGTTGAGCAAGCCCAAGAGAGAGATGTGTGTTGCTATCAATAAAGCTGAAAGGATTTGGAGATCTGAGGAGTACTTTGATGTCAGACATAGAGATGCAGAGTTTGGAGTTTCCCCAGCTGTTTTCGGTCTTGTTTCAGTCCAGTATTTTCTCACTACGCTCCCTTCCCTATGTATTGAAATGGTAATGTATATCCTGTGCCATGATATGTCAGAAGTGTGTGATCTGGTTATTTTTTTATTTTGATTTTATAGGGAATTGCAGTTAAGAGATTGTGTGAATCTCTTTGGACTTTTAAACATTGTTGAGATTGTGATAGACTATGGGGACTTTTGAAGTTGGACTGAATGCCTTTTGCATTATGTTATATCTACAAATCTATGGTGGCCAGGAAGTGACATGTGGTTTAATAGGTATGGCCCCTATAGACTTATGTGTTTGAATATGTGGCCCATAGATAGTAGCACTATTAGGCGCTGTGGCCTTGTTGGAGGAAACAAGTCACTGTGGGGATGAGTTTTGAGGTCTCATGTTCAAGCTGTGTCCAGCCTGATACATAGTCTACTTCAGCTGCCTGCAGATCAATGCTTAGAACTCTGAGCTTCTTCTCTAGGTCCACGTCTGCCTGCACGCCTCCATATTTTTCACCATGAGGATAATGGACTGAACCTCTAGAGCTGCAAGCCAGCTCCAAGTATATATTTTCCCTTAGAAGTGGTGCCTTGGCCATGATGTCTCTTCACAGCAATAAAAACCCTCAGACAGAAATTGATACCAGGAGTGGGGTATGGTTGTGATAGACCTGACCGTGTTTTTGTTTGGAGGTTTGTGAACTTTGGGAGTGTGGATCAGAAAAGCATTTGAATGTTTAAAGTTGGGAATAATGGCCCATCCTTGTAGGAACATGGAAGACAGTGGTGCTGAGTGTGATTTGAACTATAGGGCTCTGGCCCAAGAGGCTTCAGAGGAAAAGAATATTTGCTTGTGGCCTAGAGACTGTTCTTGTGATATTTTGATGAAAAATGTGGCTGCTTTTTGCTCTAGTCCAAAAAGAATCAGCCTGAGGCTTCGGTGAAGAGTTTTGGATTAATTGCTTTGGCAGAGAAAATCTTAAGACAGCCTGGCATTGACTCTGTTGTATAGTTACTAGTGTTCACCCTCATGCAGAGCTATAAGGAAAAGGAACAAGCCTGTAAGCAGCTCCCTTCCAGCGTCTCTACAAGAGCCCATGTATCTAGAATCCTGCCGGGCTTGAGCCCTTTGATCATGAACAGCAATGTGGAAGTATAAGCTGAATAATCCTTTCCTCCTCAATCTGCTTTTTGACTGTTTTCATTGCTGCTGTTGCAGCTATAGAAACCCTAACTAAGACAGACAGTCTATTAGAAAGAGTTATTTGCAGGCTAAACATTAAAAAATGCAGGTCTCCAGCTCATTCAAGGCCCCCCAATCACTATAGGGTATATGCTATCATGATGGTTATGGAATCAAGATGAAGAGAGACAGAGAGAGACATACACAGAAAGCGAGAGAGGAGAGTGGGCGCATGCCATGATGTTTAATTTTGACTGTCAACTAGATTGGATCCAAAACCAGCTGAAAGACACCCCCCTGGACAAGTCTGTGCAGGCATTTCCAGAAAGGGTTAACCGAGGGAAGCAGCCCTCCCAGAGTAGACAGCCCCTTCCAAGAGGCAACTCAGATACAAAGAGGTCCAAAAAGAAGGCAGGGCTGCTTGCCTGCCTCCACTGCTTGTTGGTAAATGTGTCCATCCACTGCTGTCCCTGTCAACATTTCACTCCTAATTCTCGAGCCTTTCCAAACAGACTGAAAGCAGGGTCTCCCCAGGAGTCCTCCAGGCCTTCATCACCAGTTCGAGATGCCAAGAGGCCCAGGCTCCCAGACTGAGAAAGAACCAGTTTCCCAGCCTTGACAGCAGATAACCTCTGTTGACTGCCCAACCTGTTGTGTGTAAGCTGATCTAACAAATCCCGCTCTTATAAAACACACAGTCCACACATTCTTTTCTTCTAGAGAACCCTGGCTAAAACATCTGACCCTAAAAGGACAGACACCAGGACAGGCTTGACTCCAAACCTTACAAGTTTCACTACTCTCCATTGGCAGAATGGATACAGAATTGCCAATGTACAAACTCTCCAGAGACGTCCCTTGCTGAAGACGTGGCACCAGGTGGGATCCCCTCTACTCCTGATTTCCCTCGAGCCGTCAGATTTGAGGTTGGATATTAATCCTGATACATTTCAAAGGCTTTCGTGTATGGCCTTCTCCCTGTTCATGCCCAGCATGTATCTTAATCAGGACTGGAAAACTGACTGAAAGGTGGTCTGTAGAACTCTGCTATGGATCACCAGTGGAGCCACTCTGAGCTTTGGTCCTGGCTCATACTCACTTCTCTGGCCTTGTATAGGTCATTCAAAGTTCTCACCGTTAGCTGCCTCTTCTGCAAACTGACAGTATATAGCGAGTCAAGAAGATTTCACAGCATCCATCAGCCAAGAGGCAGAAATGCAGTGGCTAGTGTCTTGCTGGCACACTGGAGGTGAACCAAGGGAAACCTGCTATAACAGCCCATGTAGCGGGGATGGGAGGGAGGCTAAGTCGGCAGACCGCTTGCCCAGCCTGCAAGCAGCCGTGGGCTCCATGGCCAGTGCTGTGTAAGCCAGGCATGGTGGACGAGAGCCGTAGCACTTGAGAGGTGGAAAGCAGAAAGATCCGAAGGTCAAGATCATCCTCAGTTATTCAGTGAGTTTGAGAACAACCTAGGTATGTGAGACCCTGCCTTAAACAAAACAGAAATCTCACACAGCAAGTCTGCAAAATGGAAAAGAGGTTACCTTCTAGTGTGCTGGATAGAGAAAATGCCTAAGCCCTAAAATAGCATTTCAAAACAAATAACCCATAAAGTTGCATGGTTCTCTCCTTCCACGCACTCCTTTGTCAGAGTTTCCTCTTTCAGGCAGAGATAGCATGTATAGACCCTTGTCTTAACAGAGCAAAGGCTTATTATTAACCAACAATGTACCAAGTATAGAAGTCCCACTGCCATCTGGACTCTTGAACGAAAGAATTGTATTGAAAACTTCACAATTAGAGATATCTTTTACTGCTCCTTGGATTAGGATCCTAAGAAAGATGCTTTCCCCACCCATTTCTCCCATCACCACCTTCACCATCATAAAGCAACTCTGTTTGCCTGGACATGGTACAACACAAGGCATTGTGGCCCTTCCCCTCTCCCTTCCCCACCCCATGCCCTACAATAGGAATAAGGTTGCTGCCCCAGGGTTGTATGTGTGCTATTGGGGAGGGGGAGGAGGAGGTGACTGGCTACACACATTGGTCAGCGATTAGTTGCATTAGTTATTTTTGTCATTGCTATGACAAAAATACCTGACAAAAACAACACAGGGAAGAGTCCCGCCCCACCCTCACCCCTGCTCACAGTTTGAGGAAACAGTCTGTTACACGGAGTATGAGGCAGCCAGTCATGTTGTACTAGCTGTCAGGCAGCAGAGAGAAACGAATGCTGTGCCCAGCTCACCCTCTTATGTTTTATCTACTTCTGGATCTCAGCCCGTGGGATGGTACTGCCCCTATTGAAGGTGGATCTTTTCAACTCAATTAGCCAATGCGGAAACTCCCTCATATAGACACACCAGAGATTAGCCTATTAAGTGATTCTAGATCAAGTCAGATTGATAATCAAGGTAAACTATTATCTTCACATGCCTGGTTGATTCTCTTTGGCTGGGGCGATGGCTCTGTGGCTGAGAGAGCCTACTACTCTTTCACAGAACCTTTTCTCAGTTCCTAGAATCCATACTGGGCAGCTCTCAGCCACCTGTAACTCCAGTTCCTGGGAATTTGACTCTCTTGTGGATCCTATGGGCACTTGCAGTCACATGGTGCGCCCGTACACACTCAGACACACATGCACAAAGCAAAAACAAATGAGAAATTGAGACAAAACATAATGGAGTTTTCATGCAATCCAAGATAATGACCAAAGCCCCATGGCATCCCGACATTGCAAACAGTTAGCAATACAGTAAGCAGGCTCCCTGGCTTGCACTGGCTTTACCCATTTCTCCTCCAGCCCCTTAGGGCAACAGCATGCACTTTTCAAATACAAAAAAAACAGAAACCTACATAGGCAGAAAACTCAAGACATATTACAGCCCATAGATCCACAGATAAGAACCCAAGGCAAGACTCAATAAATTGACGCTCTCTGTCTCTCTCTCTCTCTGTGTGTTTTAATTATATATACCAATCCATTGTACATATCAATGTGCTAAAAAAAAAAAAGAACATTTTCATGTATGTTATATATTTTGCTTATCCTCTCTCCCTCGGTTTCTTTCGTTCTTCTAGACAGTTTTGCTTCCATTTTCTGTCTGTATGAAAGCCAGAGCCCTATCCTCTGCCCTCAAATGGGCAATGCAGCGAGACTTTTGCTGTGCGCAGCAACCTGGGGGCTTGGTAAGCCGAGGAAAGCGTGGAGGGAGCTGTGACTGGCGGAAGGAGCATGCGGCTCTGAGTCAGAGCCCAACTATTTGGGAGATTCCATCCATCCCTCTGGAGGTTAGTAACTCAGAAAAGACAAGCGGTTCTGGCCTCTGGTGATAAACAAAGGAAAGAACCCAAAACTCCATGGGATCCTGACGGATAAGACGAGCTCTAAGAAAAACTAAAATTTAAGCAGCCGGGAGGCTCCAGACAAAGGCAGCGCTGACAGATGTGTTGGGGCAAGGCAGATGACATGACTAGGCCAGGCTGTGCCTGGCATAAGGGAGTCCATCCCGATCCACTGACCCAGCCCTTCATCTGAGTCAGCTTAAAACCAAAGAGAGCAGAGCCCCCTCCCCCGCTCTCCTGGGACATCCCCCACCCACATGAAGGGAAACCGCACTTAAGGTCTGAAAGCAGCAGTGTAGAACCCACATGTGGGAAGTGGAGAACTGATAACCATCCCGGGGTGGGGGGGCACCTCAGGCAATCGTGTGTAATTTAAAAACGCATGCTGTAAACCCATATTTAAAGTTCATCAGAAGCTGCAAAGTAGCTGCATATAAGCCATGGTTTCTGAACACTGGAGACTATCATCATCCCAGGAGACAGGTCATGTTGAATATTAAGAACACAAAAGATCAGATGAAGCCGATTTGGCTCTGACTCACGAAGACAAAGCAAACGATTGGAATAGCAGAGTATGTGAGGAGTAGCGTGCTGGCTGGAAGTAGGCACCATCGTCATCCATCCACCCTGATCCGTGCAGGGATTCCTCAGTGGGCATGACAGGGCACATGGCCCATCCCTCAGGCTCAGCCATATACTTCTATTTGTGCATCTGGACTCATCCAGCTAGAGACCTGGGCACGGAAAGAGCCACCCCTGGTACCTACAGACGGACTCTGCAGGGGCTACCATGACCTGCCCTCTACGCCTTTACTCAAAGACAGAAGCTATCCGCACTGCCTCAGAGACTAGACCTGCTTCTCCCAGAATCTGCTCATTCTCCTGTATCTGGTTGATGGTAGGACCACTTTGTAGTAAATACTGACTTTCAAAGGTAGGTCATTGCCAGGAGACTTCACAGTTTCTGCCATAATACAGCAACCTTCACAAGACCCATGCTTAATCTCATGGCTTAGGTTGGTCCTCACAAGGTATATTTAAATAAGAGTATAAAGTTCTCACAAAGTGCCTGTTTGTTTTCCCATGACCTTTATACACAGGCAGCTACTGGCCTCAGTCATGATGACTTGAGATGAAAAGGATGGCCTTGCCCCACCCCCCAGCTCTCCTACCAGCTTCTTGTCTGTATTTAATTTCTGTTGTGGATTTAGTGCTCGTACACGCACATACATGCATGCATGAGGGCGTGCATGTGTGCACGGGAAACACTTATGTGTGTGTGCATGTGCCTGTGTGTGTCTGTGAATGATGGTGCACGTGTGGAAGTTGGAAGACAATGTGCAGGAGACATTACCCTCCGTCCATGAGGTGGGCCTAGGGGGTCCATCTCAGGTGAGGGCCATCACCTGCTCAGCCATCATACTGGACCTAGCCTGTATTTTTGACTAATGCTTATTTGTGAATAAATAATAGATGAATCAATAAATGAATTTGCTGCACAAATCACATAGATTCTTCCTATAGCATTTTCCTATATCACTCTTGTTTACACTTTTCCTTTATTGTGGTTATATCTTCTCCACACAAGCAAAGCAATGAGGCTCTCGATATCTGAGTGCATCCAGACATAGAAAGGATCCTATATACTTAATTTTTACTCCTCTTCATAAAACTCATAGTGTTTTCCTGTTCTTCTAAAAACATCACTACTACCGCTTTGTACATAAAAAAAATTACACACTTAAGTGCTAGAAATCAGAGTTGGTGAAAAGAATTCAAAGACCTTGAAGAATATATCAGCCATTTCAGCTAAATGGTGTTTCCATGTACACATATATACAGCTTTGCATATGCATGTGTGCACATATGTGAGTATATATGTGTGTGTGGATGTGTGTTATTGTATGGGTGTGTGTGGATGTTTGCATCCACATGCAAGAACATTTGTGCATGTGAATCTCTTTGTATATGCACACATGCATGTGTATTGCACATGTGCGCACATACATGTGAGTGTGTACACGTGAGCATGTGCACGTGTTCTTCACCTTTTCTCCTTCCCGTTAACCCTCCGTGTGCAATGAAGGCAGAGCACATCTCTGTCGGTTTCAAAGCAGCAACTGTGCACACTGCCCTTCATCGTGGAGGTCTGCGCCTTGGCGTACAGGCCTTTGAGTTCTCGGCACCTCTGTATGGACTCCCCCTAGATAAAGAAAAGCTGAGCGGCGGTCTCACTAAGCATCTATAGGCTTGTAAACATCCTCGTCTAGACAGTAATTAAAGTCAGAAATGTAACTTAATTAAAGTGTGTGTCTCTCCGGAGCCCTGGGGCCCATTCCTCGTGCTCACTACAAGTAGTGTTTATACAGGCTGTGCTGGGCTGTGCTTGGGGATATCCTGTTAGGACAGTTTCTAAAATTAAGTGTGAGAAAGGGCCACGAAGGGGGGAGGTCTGGCAGGTTTAGGTAGGTACCATAAAACAAAAGAGGATGCCTGTCTGAATACACAAACACAGGTGTCAAAGATGATCACCGTGGGGTTGGGTGATGGCTCAGTGGGCAAAAAGGCTGCAGGACAAGCAGGAGGAGCTGAGTTTGGAGCCTCAGAATCCATGTAAAAAAACTGGGCACAGTGGTTTGTGGAGGCAAGAAGTTCCCTGTGGCTTGCTGGTCGGCCAGCATGGCATTCCTAATGAGTTCCAGGCCAGGGAGAGAGCCTATCTCAAGCACAGGATGGACACAAGGGTGACAATGAGGCTAATCTCTGTCACCCACACGTTCACACGTCTGCACACATAGCCACTTATGTGCATACATACATGAGCACGAGTGTGCGTGCACACACACACACACACACACACACACACACACAAGCATCACCGCCCTATAACCAGAATCTCAAGGAAACAGAAACTGAATGTGTTCTTCGAAGTCCACAATAAACCCTTAGACCAAACACACATTAGAAATCAAAAACCATCAGTTTTGGGGACTGGGTTAGCATTTCCATATATTTTTGTCTGTTTACAAAATATTTTTATCACCTTTTTTCCCCCACTGGTGACAGCATTTCACATATGCAGATTTTACCTAAAGCTATCATTTCTATCTTCTGAATAATTTTTAGAAGTTTAAAAATGAAGGCTCAATTTCTTTTCAACAATAGTGACCCTGTTGGCACATCAGAACAATGCCACATCAGGACTGCCTCCTGCTGACCTCATCCAGATCAGTCCTGCCACCCTGCCATCAAAGGACCAGTGGCAGTTCTCCTGATTATCACACAGTTAATTTTTCCCTACTCTGGCAGCTGTCTTTATTTCTACCCCCTCCATGGTCTTTGCAGATAAATTTGAATTTCAGATTCTCTCTCTCTCTCTCTCTCTCTCTCTCTCTCTCTCTCTCTCTCTCTCTCTCCCTCCTTTTGTGTATGAGTATGTGCATGTTCATATTGACTGGTGCACTGTGTGAGCATGCATGCATACATGTTTATGAACATACATGTGCAAGCTGGGGCAGCACGTCTGATGTCCTTCCTCAGGAGTTGTCCACAATGTTTTTTGAGACAGACTTCCCCATTGGCCTGGGTCTCAATGAACAGGCCAGTGAATTCCAGGAATCCTCTGGCCTCCACCTCTCCAGCACTGGGATTACAAGTACATATTACATCCAGCTTTGTGTGTGGATTCTGGGTTTCAGGCTTGGGTCCTTGTGCCTCTATGGCAAGCCCTTTTACCAGCTGAACCATCTCCTCCACCCTGAACCCTCCTTTAGAATGTGCATGCTGGCCTTGTTAGAGACGGGTCAGGATTGGATCACGGGAGGACCATAGAGGCAGAACCCAATGGCATGGTAGAGTAAGACAACTGGACACACAGTAAATCAACAGTCGGAACTCACCAGGATCATCAGGAAAATGAGGGTTCAGAGTTTCACTCCTTACCCTTCTTTGAGGTCTCGATCAGTACAGAAGATCTTGGTCAATACATCCATATAGAAGCTCTTAATCCATATGGAAGTATGAAGCAAAGAGGTGAAAAACTCCTTTCTCTTGCATAAAATCCTGCCCTGCCTGCCTTACAGGACTGTTGTAAAAGCCAAAGAAGACCAGTTAAGAAGGTGACCTACATGGCTCATAAAACTGAACCAGTTGAACTTTTTGTTTTACTAAATTACTATTTCGCATCGATTTATAAAAGGAAAACTGTCTACTATCCCAAATTTTCTTTACTCCCCTTAAAAAAGTAAGCAGTATACCAGTGTATAAGGAATACATGCTGTTTTTACCATTTACCCAATGAAAAGAGAGTAGGAAATAGACACACTATAAACCTACCTTAGCAGTATTATCAACACCGCTAAGTTTAATGGAAGTCATGCAACGTAGAATTTCAACCAAATCCAGAATCTTGAAGACTTTTATCTAACACCTAGCCCAAGCATGGAGGTGATCCAACTATGAGGGGGTGTTCTAGAATCCAGGGTGCTGCCAGACAGTTACTTGTTTAAGATTGCATTCTCTCCCTCTTCTTCTAGGACCTGACTTACAGACTCGCACATTCTTTGCCAGTATCTGCAGCGTCATCAGGGGTCACCAGGACCCTGTCCGGCTACTTCAGCCCACATGACTGGGCTGCACCTTGCTATGGTATGAAGTAGATTAAGGTAGTAGATTAACGTCACTAGGCTGGAAACTAAAGGGGAAGTCTCAGGTGACTGGCCAACATCCGGAACAATAAATTAAAGGTGATGATAAGCTAGAGGTTAAGGGCTTAGACTCTGGGGTTTGGGAGATCACAGAATTAAATCTAACTCCACCGCATACTTAGGAAAGCTATCTGTTCAGGTAGTATCTCTACTTCCTTTTATAAATACCAATTATTTATCTATGATCTTGTGTAGACTAAATAGGATAGCTTACGTGTATAGCAGGTGGTGTAGTGCAGGGCTTACGATTAGGCCCCCCAAAATGATGACGTCACCTCGCATCAGGAGTGGCCTATCCATGAGCAGAGTGATTAACTTCACCTAGGTGGATAGATTTCAATTTTGAAGGCCAACACACATTTCCCACATGAACCTAGTGGCCATAAGAGCATTTCTTACCAGAGACCTTTCTCAGGCTGAATGGGACATATAAATCCTTTTGGGTGGAACCTTTTTAAATTTATAGATCTCTGGGGAGCATGCTAGTGACCAGTGCATGCCTCCCCAGTGACAGAGTCCACAGTGCATGCCTTGGCTTCTTGTATAAGATTCGAACAAAATGAGCCCTCCAGCATTCCATCATCATCATAGATGGGGGAAGGGGCTCACGAGACCCTCCTCCCTGTGGAGGTATAAGCTGTTAGCAGTCGCTGGGGAAGGGCAGTCATATTCCACAGTAGTGTAGCCACTAGCAAATACCCTTCTCAGGTAAATAAGCCCTAAATGGCCCCCATGGTCATGCAGCCACAACTAATTAATTGTGGTGGGTCATAAACAAAAGACCTGAAAATGGAAGGGGGACTTGTGAAGAGGCAGAGACTTAATGGGAGAGGAAATGGAGGAGAAGAGGGATAATGGGGGGGGACTTAGAACATTCTACATATATGTGAAATTGTAGACATTCTACATGTATGTGAAATTGTAGACATTCTACATGTATGTGAAACTGTAGCCATTCTACATGTATGTGAAATTGTGAACTTTCTACATGTATGTTAAAGTGTGGAAGAAGTAATAAAACAAAATAAATCCAGTATGCATGGATTCACAGGTCGGACACTGACCTGAGCTCTGCCATTGGCTGGAGAAGGAGTGGCGAGTGTCCCTTCCCTAACAGAGACTGCCTCCCAGCAGGGGAGGAGACAGGGAAGGCTAAAGAAACTCCATCCTATCACAGCGACTAAAAGAAACTACAATGTTAGGGCTGAGTTTAATTAATTAATTAATTAAACAATTAACTAATTTTTATTGTTAGGATTTTTTGAAGGGATGCTTTCTGCTCCTGTTTTCTGTTTTCTTGAGGCAGGGTCTTGCTTTGTAGCCCAAGCTGCCAATTTTCTGGGCAATGTTCCTGATTCTATTGAACTCTGAGACTCCAGGGTGCTGCCATCCCACAAGTTAAAGATACCGAGGCAGGTGCTGCCTGATTCTTCGTAGACAAAGTACTATGGTGATATTCATTTTATCCAGGAGACCCTGCAGCACCCTTAGAGGGTCAGAGGGCAGACTCTGCCGCACAGCCATGCAGCCTTCTGCTTGCTGGGACCAAAGAGCAGAGGGAAATAACTTGTGGAGAGAAGTTTATTTATCTGACAGCTTTGGAGAGAGGGAAGAAGAGGGAGAGATGCAAAGAAAGAAGTGAGAGGGGGCAAAGGAGAAAAGAGGTAAAAGACTAAGATGATGGGGAGGAACAGGAGGGGGTAGGAGGACGGACAAGCAACAGGTGGAGGATCAGGAGGAGAAGAAAGAGGGGGAGAAGGGAGGAGCAGCAGGTGGAGGAGGGGAAGGAGCAGGCAGGGATGGAGCAGGAAGGGGAGGAGGAGCAGGACAGAGAAAGAGTAGAAAGGGAAAAGAAAGAGAGGAGAGAATGGAAGAGGAACGAAGGAGAGATTGAGAGCAAGGGGGAGTGTAGGAGAAAACAGAGAAGAGGAGAGGAGAGGGAAAGAGAGAGAAAAGAAATGGAGAGAAGAGAGAAGGAGTGGGTAGAGACCGGAAGGAGAGAAAAACATTGGTATATGTCACCAATACCTTCAGAATGTCCTAGACAGCCTCACCTCTCACAGGTCCCGCCCTCCTCTGCTGATATCACGTTGCAGGTGAGGCCTTCAGTCAAATGGACAACATAGGGCCTCTTTAAACGGTGCCGAGATCACAGACTGTGCCCTGGCTGCTTAGCCTCCCACACAGCAAGAGCTCCCCAACGGAAGCCGCTATCTTAGTGGAAGAGAAGGAAGCAAAGGCAGAGGGGCCCCAGAGCTGGCCATGTGGCATCCGTGGTCCACACTGGGAGATTCTATCACCCTGTTCCCAGGCTTCCCCTGGAGTTCTGCCCAGCGCCTGGCTCTTTCTGTGAGTCTTCACATGCCACCTAAAACCAGTTAGAAAATCTTTCCTTCTACTGAACCCAGCCCGAAGGGACCGTGGTGTTCATTACTGAATCAGATTGAAACAGAGAAATGTGGACCAGAGAGATAAGGAAGCAGCAAAGGGAGCGGTGACAAGGGGGCCATTGATGGTAACACGTACAGGGAGGGAGAGCTGAGGGGAGGGCCAACAACCTGGCTCAGTGGGTTGAGGTGCTTGCTGCCAAGCCTGACAACCTGGGTTCAATTCCCAGGAAAGAGTCGACTCCCACATATTGTCCCCTGACCTCCACATACCTGCCATGGCACAAGTGATTCTTCACAATGGACATATATAAAATATTAAAAGGAATAACTGTGAGATAAGAGAAAAATTTGAGCTGAAGTGGCCGAAAAGCTTAATTGATGCTACTATCTATGAGTGTGTGTATCCATGTGTGTGCACATCCATGTGTATGCGTATCCATGTGTGTGCACTTATATGTAGAAGTGGGTTAGCGTTACTTCAAGTTTTTGTTGCTGTTTTCTGCGTTGGCTTGGGAATCTGAGCTCAGGTCCTCATTATTGCAAGGAATGCATTAAAGTGACTGAGACATGGCCCCAGCCCCATGAAGACAATTTTGACAGAGATATGGAGGAAAGGAAGACTCCCACAGAGAGACCTTCCAGGAGGAGCAAACATCAGAGGCCAAGACTCCAAAGGGAATCTGTTCCTTGGTGTAAGGAAGAACATGACTTGGGATAGTGACAGCAGAACCTTGAGCATCTAGATCCCAGAGTCACTCAAAGTTGGCACACAGACTCATGCCATCTGCACTGTCTGTTCACTACTAGATCAGCGCAAAAAATATTCCCAGACTGGGGGGAGAGCTCGCGGGGTAAAGGGCTCACCTCCCAAGTGTGAGGACATGAGTTCTGATCCCTAACATGTTTCTGTTGCTGGAATAAAATAACTCAACAGAAAACAAGTTAGGGAAGGAAGGCTCACAGTTTCAGAGGGTTTTCAGTCCATTATGCCTGGAAAGGCCTGAAGACAGGCACTAAGGTTTGCCTGGTAGGAGGCAGAGAGATCAAATTCCATCCACACACAGGAAGCAAAGAGAATAGGAAGTGGGGCCAGGCTGTAAGACTTCAGTGCCCGCCTCCCCGGTGATGTACTTCCTCCGGCAGCCTCTACCTCCTAAAGGCTCCAGAACCTTTGCAAACAGCTTCACCAGCTGAGACCCAGTGTTCAACCTTGTGAGTCTACTGGGGACATTTTGTTTTCAAACCACAGCACTGTGTAAAAAGCCAGGTGCCATGACAGGAAAGACATCTGAAACCCTAAAGACAGTAGGAAAGGAGACAGAGATAGGCAGATCCCTGGAAGTTTTCTCTAGTGACAAAGTTCCAGGCCAGTGAGAGACTGTCTCAAAATTTAAGAGGTAGAAAATGCCTGAGGAACAACATCCAAGATTCAGTTCCCGGACCCTCTCACATGTGCACAGTGCATGCAAGTGCTCATACACTCATACATACATGCACACACAGAAAGAGAAAGAGGGAGGGAGGGAGGAAGAGAGAGAAAGAGAGGGCTCATAGATTTTACAGAACCACAATATCGAAGCAATATTTGAATGACATTTTATAAAATGACCCATCCCTGTGCATCACAGAGTGGAAATTCCAAACAAGACTTATTCTAGCCCACGGTGAGCTTCAGAAGCTTGACTCCCAATGCCTAGCCTCTCCGACATTCCCGGCAGTTCTTAAGTGTTCTCAGATCTGTGTGACCACCATGACTCAACTCTGCTGGAACAGCTCAGAGGCAGCCACAGACAGTAAGTCAACAAACAGGTGTGGCTGTCTTCCAATAAAACTTTATCCACACACACACAACAACAGTGGGCAGGTCTTCACCTGATTTGTAGCTTGTGAGTCTGTGTGCTAAGCCACAGGAAGGAGACTGGGCTTGACTTAAAGACAACAAAACCGCCTGTCTGATCATAGCTCTATCTTTCTCTTGACCCTCCTCATCACTGTTCAAGTAGATTAGTAAAATCTGTGTGCCTTGGTCCCTTCTTCAGAAAGGTGGTTGGATCTCCTCCCAGCTCCCTGCCAGGGCTCTCATATAACAATCCTGGCGGAAGTCCCTGCCAATAGAGAATATGTATCTATAGAGTGGTCATCCATAAATATGACATCTATATATCACTCTCTACCCACAGGCTCATGGGCCATCTAGGAGGAAGGATTAAAACGATTGTCAGAGCCAAAGGTTGGGAAGGACCAGAGTGGAATGGTCTTCGGGTCATGACAGAATTGCTGTGCTCAACAAGTTACAACGGCTTAATTTACCTGCACAAGATCTGTACATGATCAAGATAACCAATACTCCAGCATGGAGGGATAAAGGACTCAGGGGGCCTGATTGCAACTGAAGAGCTAGTGGCAGATAATGGCTTTTTAGGGAGGAGGAAGACTTGTGTGTGTGTGTGTGTGTGTGTGTGTGTGTGTGTATGTGTGTATGTGCATGTGTGTATTGTGTATGTGTGTATGTGCATATGTGTATGTGTGTACATGTGTGTATGTGTTTATGTGCATTTGTGTATGTGTGCATGTATATGTATGTGTGTATGTGTGTATATATGAGTATATATGTGTGTATGTGTGTATGTGCATGTGTTTATGTGTGTACATGTGTGTATGTGTATATGTGTTTATATGCATTTGTATATGTGTGTGCATGTATGTGTATGTGTGTATATGTGAATATATGTGTGTATGTGCATGTGTGTACATGTATGTGTGTGCATGTGTGCATGTATGTATGTGTATGTGTGTGCATGTGTGTGTATGTGCCTGTGTGTGTGTGTGTGAGTGTGTGAGTGTGAGTGTGTGATACTGTTGTTGACAGTGCGGCCCCTGGTAAGCCAGTGTGCTCCAGTGGGCATCCCTCCCTTGCATGAGTATATGGGTAGTTCAGACTGAATCTGGTAGCTTAATTTTTAGAAGAAAAAGCTGGGGGCTAAAGCAGTGGCCCAGTGACTAAGAGAGTTCTGAGAGCTCTTGTAGATGGCCAAGATTGTATTCCCAGCACCCACAACCCTCCAACTCCAGTTCCAGGGGATCTGAGGCCCTCTTCTGGCTTCTGCAGGCACTGGCATATCTGTGGTGCACAAACTACTTGCAGGCAAAACAGCTGTATATACATTAAAATGAATAGAATTTCTTCTTCTAAAGTGGATATGTGAGAGCCGGGCACTGGTGGCACATACATCTTATCCACGCACTCTGGAAGCAGACACAAGCACATCTCTGAGTGTAAGGAAAGCCTTGTTTACAGAGTAAGTTACAGGACAAGAGAGAAACCCTGTCTCAATAGAAAAAAAAGGATAGGTGTGTTTGGGAGGAGAGACGACGACAGAACATAGGGGTGAATCTGAGACGACCCTAAGGGAGGGACCAGGGGCTCACTGCATGCCTGTATGAAATACTCAAGAATTAATAAAAGTATTATTTTTTTAATAAAAGACATACCTGCATGTGGAATATATGTCTAAAAACACAGTCACCCAGAAATATATGACTTTCTCCCCACCTCCCAGGAACCAGCATGGTACCCCTCATTCTGCTCTGGCATGGTGAGTAGCTCAGAGTCTGGAGCGACCGTCCACCCTCTGGGACCTGCCACTCCAGCTGCGGATTACCTTGCCACTCCATTGCCCAAGGTCTCTCTTCCCCTTATTCAACAGTTGCATTTGGGTCCATATGGACTTCTGGGGTCATTTCCTATCTTATTGTGTGGGAGGGGGGATCTTAGGTGGTCTGGAATCATTGTATTGGACAGGCACAGGTCACATGAAGCCGTGTTTTCCCTCCAGGCTCTGGCACTGCCCGGCCGCAGGCAGGGAAGCTATCTGTGTTCACACGTCTTCATTCACCTAGCACCTCTACCATAAACAGAGTTCTATATGCACTCATAGCAAAGTGACTGCCTGCCACAGGGAGCCCAGAGTCCTTCCTTCATGAGAGAATGGACTCTCTCCACTGGGTCCGTTCAATGGGTAGAGAGCTGAGTCAGGCTTTTTCCTGAAATTTCTTCTATTCAATATTTCCTTCATTGACTCGCGCCACTCTTTAATGGGTAAAACTTTGCTGTTGCAAGATCCCTTAAAATACCCCCTCCCGGGCCAACCGCTGTTTATCTTGGCAGCAGGTAGCTCCAAAAAATTTGGAAAGTCTCTGCTTGGCAAGGGCTCTGAGCTACTGGCACGTGAGAGATTAATAAAGCACATTTAGCAGCGTTCAGGTCGCTGCAACACAATCCCTCGCCGTGAAATGTGCGAGATTCTTTGTTCACAGCGAACAAAGTCGAAGCCAGGATGGGCCAACCATGACAGCCAGAGATAGGAAACAGTCAAGATCCTCGAGCATCTTTCAACTGGCAACTGGTGGGTAAGAACTGATGCCCAGTGCTCAACTCTACATCTGCTTGGCGTTCTCGGCTGTACAAACTGGGCAGGGGCGTGGGACCCCTGAGCTGGAGACTGATTGAACAGCAGCCCCAAGATATCTGGGGTGTACCGGTTTCCTTGAAGCCCAAGAAAAGTGTGAATTGAAAGGCAGCCCGTTAAGGAACATCTCCAGAAGCAGAAAAAGGAATCAAGATTTACCAAGATATTTACAGACATTTTGCCTTTTCCTTAAGAAAGCAAAATGCTTAGGTTTGATTGGATATCAGCTTAAGAGGAAAAAAAAAAAAAAAAAAAAAACCACGAGCAGACTTTGCTGGAATGTACAGGTGTGGGGCTGGTAGCACAGGAAGGAGACAACAGCGACAAGAAATGGGAACTAAAACTCAAACAGGCATTAGACGAGCAGTTACAGGTTCCGAGGAGGAAGCAATTCACTGGGAAGCCCCACACACCTGGATTCTCGCAAAGCAAGCGCCGCCGGAAGAAAACAGCAGCGAGCCATGCGCGCGTGCAATGGCACCATGGTGAGTACCAACGCAGCCTCCACGTGCTGGGCGACGCCTGTATGTATTTACGCGGAGTGACTCCTCCTCGGAGTCCTCCAGAAAAATCACACAGACCTGCAACTCAGATGTCCAGACCACTGCTCTGCTCCCGATGAGCACAAAGTCCACATCAAAGCCCACATGCAGTGGGACAAAAAAGCGAAGCAAAGAAACGTTTCTATCCTTACCTAAAAGGCATAGCAGACAGGCCAGCTGGTTGCTCCGCCACTGTTAGCCTGCTCCTGTGCTCTGTTTCATTCCATCCAAAGTCCTAGTGCTATCCAGGAGGGCTCTCGAGGGGGTTCTCGGATCTTCCTGTAGGAGTTTTTGATCACTGGCTTGATTAACAAACACGCCTGTGTTCTGCGGGTGTTTGAATGCTGTACCACACCGGGCACCCGGCCAACACTCAGCTTCACAGGCAACCGAGAGAGAGAGAAAAACTCACACCCTCCCAGGCAGGCTTCCCTCGCTGGTGTCTTTTTAAGGTGGGGATCCAGGTGTCATCTCTGGTTGGAGGGTAGCGGTGAAAGGTAGCTTTTCTGACTTCTCCACTGCCTTGCGGGAGCCCCAAAGTTTGTTTTCCTATCTCAGTGCCCTGAAGTTCTCCTCGCGCTCGGGATCGCCCGGCTTGCCTTTCCACCAGCTGCACTTTAAATGTATTTTAATTGGCTGGAATGTCCAAAGAATCTATTTGGCAGTCGTTTACATGGGCCGCACGCCCAGGGCAGCTGAAAAGAGGCCCCAGAAGCGGACGATTACTTCATCAAAAGCGGCAGTTTGAATAGCACTGAGTCCCACAGAACTACAAGGAACCGAGTTCTATAGCCAAGATGGAATAATTAATAATTTGTGAAGAAAATTCTTCATTCATCTTTTTTAAAAAAAAAGCCAAAACGAAGCGGGGAAATCCCTGCAGGTAGGAGAGTTCTTTCTGAAAGGGGTGATTTATTAAGGCCCCTGTTCTGCTCTCTACAAACATTGATTTTGTATAGCCTTACAGGAGGGGACATATGCATAATTTGGTTTGCCTGAAAAGTTAAATCAAGTCATTTTCACTTTCAAAGAGCCCCTGCGATACCCAGCACTTTTTCACCCTCATACATTAACCAGAGATCGCGGTAGATATTTTCCAGAGTAATAGGCAGGTGCTTGCTGTCTTTCTTTCTCTTCGCTGG
Source organism: Apodemus agrarius (assembly GCA_964023405.1). Lineage (NCBI taxonomy): Eukaryota > Metazoa > Chordata > Mammalia > Rodentia > Muridae > Apodemus > Apodemus agrarius. Next base: position 67,956,720 of record OZ030017.1, on the reverse strand, counting down.
ATGGTGACCTCTCAGCTAGATCCGGCTTCAAAAACATTCACCGTGAATCAAAATAGATAATCATCACCACACAGTATATATAGACCTGATTAGAATTTAAAATACAACAAGTGAAGAAGGATCTGGGAGATGGCTTGGGCGGGTCAGAACACTTGCTAGGCAAGCATTAGGACCTGGGTTCAAATCCTTAGAAGATACGTAGAAGGTTAGGTGTGGCTCTGGACACCTCTGATCTCAGTAGGAGGAGAGCTGGGGCTTGCAGGCTGCCCCGCGTCACGAGATGGAAGCAGAGAGGCGTGTAGGAGAGCTCCCAAGGTCCTTCTCTGGCCTCTGCATATACACAGGCATGCATATACCCACACAAATGTGAGTGTGAACTCTCTCTCTCACATAGACATACAAAAGATGTTACTCAAAAAAAGAAATGCTAGTTTAGGCAGAGTCTGACATTGAACAGTAGATAAGTATACAGACACACAGGCATAAATGTCTCAAAAAATAGAATAGCAAAGCAAGCCATAAGTCAGATGGAACAGTGGATAAACGGAAGAGCCTTCTCATTTTTCTAGACTACTGATTTTCCAGGAAGCCGATTTATTGGTATATCTCAAGTGGGCTTACAGATGAAAAAACCTCCCAGGCCTTCCGGGTTGCCCTAATGATCTCCCTAATTCAGAGTACCTGCCTTTAGTGGGGGTATCTAGAACAAGGCAAGCACCCTGAGTTTTCCTCTCTGTGGAAAATGTGAGGCAGGAAACACTGACACCTTCATCGCTGTGCCTTCCCCTCATGTTAATAAAACTGTCTGTGGTTCTCAACAAGACGGAACATGAGGCAGGGGGATGTATGTATGTGTGCATCGTTCAGGACGACTTGTTGAACTGCTCAGAGGCAAAACCCAGCACACTGGGAAGCTGAAAAGAAGGTGAGAAGAAAGGACTGGGCTAGCCTCGTGGATATGTGGTCTCCGTAGCCCTGAGGAGCCCTGTCCCTGTTGGGGCTTATATACTGTTAATGTGCTCTCTTTTAACGTCATTCTTATATTTATTTGTTTGTTCATTTTCTGAGTACACATGCAGTTCGGAAGACAATTGCAGACATCAGTTCCTCTTTCCACCATGTGGGTCCCAGGATCAAACACATCCGTCTTGGCCAGTGCTTTTACCTGATGACCTGTCCCCACAGGCTTTCCTCTTCTCATTCTTGACTTCTTAACTGACCAAGGGGCCCTGTGATTTCACTTTGCTTTGGGACTGGACAATAGGCAGCTACACCTGAGAGGAACTGTGGCCATCTACGAGGTTAAACACAGGACTGATATTTAAAAACAGAGGGAAGAGCCTACTAGAGTGTGCGTGACGAGTGTCTTCCATTCCTTCGCCTTCTTCCATGCTTTGCTGATGGAAAGATGGTGGGAAGAGCCCTGAGATGGAGACTGTCTCCAGGAATCGTGGGTAAGATGGATCTGCGTATTGTATGCAGTTTACCCTGGTTGAATGCATCACCGCACTATAGCAGGTTCAGAGACTCTTTGTCCCCATACAGTCAGCTCCCACTTAGTTATCCAATGCCTAACCAGCCATCTTCTTTTCCCAAATTAACTTAAAGTTAACTGTGGTTAACTTTGCCAAACCCAAAGGCACCACTGAGCCACCGCTGTGAATTCCAGTAGCTCTCAAGCTCTTAGGGGAACAGGTACCCCTGGAGTGCTCTCCAGGACCTGCCCTGAAGCCTGGATGTTAGGGAGCCTTCCTCGGCTTATCAGAAGGCATACCGAAAGCCCACCTTATCTCTCCAAGAGAGGAGCTTGCTCTCTGATGTCAAGCACTTCCGGTCTCTGCTAGCTTGAGCCTGTTACCTGGCCTCCTAAATGTTGATCTTGGTGTTTAATAAGCAAACAGATCGGCATTCCAGGAAGAGTATTTCGGAGATTAACTGATTCTACTGTTTTTTAAAGGGCATTTGAAGCAAGAAAATAATCGCACACAGGCATATGCACGCATGCATGCACATGCGCACAGACATGTGTATATATATACATTCACCCACAGCATCGAGTTTGTATGCATATGCTTTTCTTTTGCTACACATGTTCCCTACTTTGTGTCTGTGTGTATACATGTTCAGCTGTACATGACTGTGTGCATGTAGAGGCCAAAGGTCAACATGAGTCATTCCCTCAATTGCTCTTAGCCTTAATTTTTGAAACAGGATCTCACAGACTTGGGACTTACAATCTTGGGACTCACAGACTCGGGACTCACAGACTCGGTTAAGCTGCTTGACCAGTGTGGTGGTTTAAATCTGAAATGGTCTGCTTTGCTTTGGGCATCTGAACACTTGGTCTTCAGTAGCTGATACTGTTTGGGGAGGTTTAGGAGATGCCACCAAGCAGAAGGAAGTTTGTCACTGGGGGTAGGAGGGGGAGAAGGGGTATGGAAATAATGTAAAATACACTATTTACGTAAGAAATTCTCAAAAAAAAAAAAGAAGAAGAAGAAGAGCAGTTAACCAGAACATAGATGATTCTTCCAGATGCTACTTGAGTTGCCTCTTTTCAAGTTTCACACAATGTTGTGGTGTAAACAGTATTGATCCTCATTTTGCAGAGTTATAAACTGAGGTTAAGATTTGCCCAAACTGCTCACATCGTCAGTCCCAGAAGTTGGCAGGGCAGAAATTTAAACTTATGCCCAATATTTACTTTCTTACAACTACCCACCAGCCAAAAGCAAGCCAAGGAAAGGAGAACAGCTGGCTCCTTGGGAGAGCCTCTTTAGCCCCCAAATTTGGTGCTGATGAAGGTCAGTGGCCCTGGGCAAAGACAAGAGATTGGCCTAGGAGACTCTGGAAGTGAGAGGAAAAGATGAAGGGGAAGATAGGAGAGATGGGGGTTGGGGGAGGGAAGGAGAGAGAGGGAGAAAAGGGGGGGAGAAGGAGAGAAGGGAGGGAAGGGGAAAGGAGAGAGAGAGAGAGGGGAGAGGAAGGGAGGGGAGAGCGAAAGAGAGAGTGACAAGAAGAGTAATTTTGGATGTTCCTTGCATTCAGCAATGGTGTTTTAAAGTCCCCATATCTAAAAGAAGTGCTTCAGAAGACCAGGGGTAAAGGAACAACCCACCTGTGTGTTGGAAAGCAAAAAAAAAAAAAAATTCACCACACATACATACGTGCAACTGCTGTCATAAAATACAGTCTTATCAATTCCAAGGTATCTTGACCTTTGAAGACGTCATCAAAGTCCCAGTGACAAAATGATTAGTGCACAGCTTTGGAATTTGTTCTTGCTAAGCACACTTCCTGATTATTGTCACTGGCAATCATGATGAGAGCTTACATCCTCCGAAACCCTATCCCTGCATGGCTGAGACACAGGTCAACAGGGTGTTCAAGAGATGACAAGCCACACCAGGTTGTTTGTCTGTGATGGGCCTTGGTCCAAGGCCTGGAATTGATAAGCTCTTTGGAAGCACTGTGACTACCAAGATTTTAAGGATGGAAGGATGGGGACACAGAGCTTGGACCTGCCTTCTAGCCTCCAAACACTGCCCTCCTGCCACTCACAACAGCCCGCTACCCTGAGCCTTGGGACAAGCCACTGAGGATGGTGAGTTCATGCCTCACAGTCTTGCCTCTCTGATTGTTTGGTGTTTTCTTCAATGGTCAGGATCTTAACACAGGTCTGCAAGAGGCCAAAGTTGACAGAGGTGTGTTACAAGTTTTTCTTGGCTTATTTCGGGGGATTCTGTCTTACAACTCAAGAAGATGTTTTGCCAAAACATCTTCCTAGTTTCATTGTTGCCCTGATTTAGCACTCTGACTAAAAGCAACTTGTGGGAGTTGCTTTCGTTTCTAGGTCATAGTCCATTAAAGGAAGTCAGGTGAGGAACTTGAAGGTAGGGCTGCTATTCCACACAGCGTTGTCTCTGACCAAGGAACTCAGTTAAATAAAGAGCTGTAGAAAGAATGACGCTTAAAAGCTGGCTTTCACAGCACAGCAGGCCCTGAGGACATGGATTTGGACAAGCAGGACGCAAGAGCATGAATTCGGGAGAGCTGATCTTGCCCCTGCAGCATTGAGTGAGCTAGCCTGGGCAATGCTTGAGAGCTGGCCTTCGTGGGGTGGGCACAGAAGAGCTGGTGGGCTGACTAACTCAGCTACCGCCCACACCCAGATCCAGGGCTTTGAGTTGGCTCACCCCAACATCTACACCCTCTACAAACTGCTGTAGTACATGGATGGGGCCAGTTCTGCACAACTAAAGCTGCAGGATCGCCACGACACAGGGCAACAACAGCGTATTGAAGAGGAGTCCCGATGAGGATCCAGAGAAGTCTCAGCGCTCTGTTACACTTTCCCAGGCAGAGCCTTTAAGAAGAGCTCTGGGTCTGGTTCTTCGTTCTGTTAGTTCCCTGCGTCCAAGGATAATGGTGTGAGAGAAGAGGAATTACCACAAGTACTGGGTGTGCACTGTGGGGTGACCTCACAGCTTACCACCTTAGCACTACTGATACAGTGGCAATCCATCTCCTCTCTGAGTAGAAGTACAGCTGTCAGTGGCAAAGCAGACAGTGACTTTAGGTGTGCCTGACTGTAAAGAAGAGGCCCATCCTTCCGCTGCAAGCTGTTCTCTTGGACAGAATGGAAGGGTGCCTCTCCCGCCCCCCTCCCCCGAAGGAAAGCATATGTGGTGGAGATAAGGTTTGAGGCAGTTGATCAATGTAGAAGGATGTCTTGAAAGAAACTCAGGCCAAAAATCCCTCTTTTCTGTGATGCCTGCTCTTCCACATCTAGTGGACAGTCCACTAACTCTAGGACTATCCCAAACCCACAGGCTCGTGTTTGTGGAGGACTAACAATCTTGGGAAATAGCTAAGTAATATTCTCTAGGCAACACAAGTGTATAAAACCCTATAATTTCAAGACAGTTATGTGTATTCATATATATGTTATTAAGCTAATAATGTATATTAAGCTAATATCTTAATTAAGCTAGAATGCTGGCTACTGAGCCACAGGATTCTGTCTGCTTCTGTTTCCTCAGGGCTGGAGTCCTTAAGCACGACATTTTACATGGGTTCTCAAGATTGAACTCAGGTCCTCCTGCTTTACTGAGTTAGCCATCCTAAAGCCCTCCCCACAATTCCCTGTTTCCTAAGGATCTCTTTCTCTCTTTCTTTCTCTCCCCCCATCCCCGAACAAGTTCTGTCTTGCACTTACACACCCAAAGAATGATGAGAATCTAAACAAATAAACAAAACCAGCAAGCCAAAACTGCCGAAATGAAGCAAAACCCTTCAACGGGGTCGCAGGGGCGGTGCTCGTAGGAAACGTGGAGTTTGTTTAGTGTTGGCTAGCTACTTCTGGGCACGGGGCCTGTTCTGGAGTGTGGTTGATGTACCCAGCGACACTCCTTTGGAGAAAGATGATTTTCTCTTTGCCAGTTGGTGTCCATTGCAAAGAGCTTCCTGGTCAGAAGTGGGAGGGACCCCGTGTCCACGTCCCCCTCTCTGTGCTGGACCCTGCCTGTCTTGAACTTGCGCACGCCCCATGGATGCTGCCAATCTCTGTGAGTTTAAACATGCCTCAGTCCTCTTGTGTCTGGAAGGCATCCTTTCTTTGGGGGTCATGCCCCACTTCTGGTTTTTACAATCCTTCCGCTTCCTCTCCACATGAAGGTGGGGGAGGAGTAGGGGTTGGAGGAACACGGGGATAGCACTGTAAAGACTGTGTACTCCAAAGTCTCTCTCACTCACTGTACATTGATCTCTGAATTTGATCCCCAGAACTCATGTGAAAAACCAGGGCACAGTAGCATGTACTTGTAATCTCAGCACTGGGGAGGGGGAGATGGGAGGATCTCTGAGATTTGTTGGTGAATCCCAGGACCTAGTGAAAGACTCTGTCTCAAAGACTAAGATGACAGCTACTGAGGAATGACACCTGGGGTTAACATCTGGCTTCCATGCAGGAACCGTCTTCGCACACAAGCATACACCCCAAAAGTTATACATACACACATCCACATCATAGATGGTAGCATTTCAATGTTTGGGGAGCATTTGAACAAGGGGTGGGTGAACCCCATCTCTGCCTGAAAGAAATAAGAAAACAGCCAGCCATGAACAAGCCAGTGTGAGAAATGTTTAACTTAACACAGTAATGACTACATATAATCAAAGAATGCTGAATTGTCTTTTCTGAAGAACAGTATTAAGTATACAAAGCAGGAGAGACAAGCATAATTTTATATTAGTATCAGGGGTTGTACTTAAAAGCCTTACTCTTCCACAGCCATCATGGAGAAAGGGCCATTCTATCACCACCCCTATTATTCATCTTTCAATATCCGTCTTCCCTCTTATCTACTTTTAATAACATTTCAGGCAAAGGCATTTAGGGAGAACAGACCATGGAACTTCACAGAAGAAAGAAGACAGGAAAGAAGAAGGAAGCAAGAAAAGATGAAATCAAGCCCAGACAGACAAGAGCTGGTTTTAATGTGTTCCTGGATGCTATGTGTTCATATGTGGCAGTGTATGTAAAACATGTGGGGGTGCCCTCCAAGGCTAGAAGAGGACATTGGATCCCCCATGATCCTCTGGTTTTAGGGTGTTGGGAACCCTGGGTTCTCTGGAAGAGCAGCAAGTGCTCTTAACCACTGAATCATCTCTCCAGCACCTAGAATGAATTTTTAACTATGTAAGTATGGTAATTTTTAATTAGATCTATTCTTTATTTATATGTCAAATGATTTCCCATTTCCTGGTTCCCCCATCCCCTAAAGTCCCATAAGCCCTCTCCCCTCCCCCTGTTCCCCAGTAAACCTCCTCCCGCTTCCCTGTCCGGTATTCCCCTATACTGCTACATCGTGTCTTTCCAGGACCAGGGCCCTCTCCTTCCTTCTTCTTGGACATCATTTGATATGTGAATTGTGTCTTGGGTATTCAGTGAGTGCATACCATGTTCTTTTGTGAGTTCTTTTGTGATTGGGTTACCTCACTTAGGATGATGTTTTCCAGTTCCACCCATTTGCCTAAGAATTTCATGAATTCATTGTTTTTAATAGCTGAGTAGTATTCCATAGTGTAAATTTACCACATTTTCTGTATCCATTCCTCCATAAGTACAGTAACTTAAGGAAACGGTTATTTTAGAGCCAGTACAGTGATCTGGAGAAAATGAACAATGAGTTATTCGTTGGTTATGTATCAGTTTTGTCAAAACAACAAACAAACAAAATGACTGACCAGAACAGGTTCAAGATGAAAGAACATGTTGTCATAGCAGAGAACAAAGATTTGACAGGATGGGTAGGACATTTAGTGCAGGGACAACAACAACCATAAATGCTCACTTCATTCAGTAGAGGACTGATGGGGAAGGCTCTCACTTCAAAGCCTAAGATCACAACAGTGAGTGGTCATTATAGGACATCACATGAGGATTAGGTCCTTTTTCTCCATCAGAACCTTGAAAAAAAACTTCCTTTCGATAGAAATGTCCTCAGGAATGACCACCGAGAAAATTACACTGGACTTTGGTCAGTGTTACAGAGTGCCCCCAATTAATCTGTGGAGAAATTATGTCTCCTTAGGAAAAGAAAAAGGAAAAATAAATGTATCCATTTAGGAAACATGAAAGACTTGAGCTCTGAGATAGAGCAGATGGCGTGGCAGGGTTCTGGTTAAACCAACACAGTTGGCCCCGGCTCTGTCTAACTTCCAGGTAAGCACATGTGGTCTTTGAACCTGCCCTTGTTGTGTTTCCCTTTCCTTCATAGTGTAGGCACACTACACAAACAAGCACGCACACTCTACCCACAGCATGATAGGCACTGCTCTGTGTGTGTGTGTGTGTGTGTGTGTATGTGTGTGTGCATGTGTGTGTGCATGTGTGTGTGTCACTGTCTCTTTCTCTCCCTCCTCCTCTCTTCCCCTTCTCTCTTCTCTCTCCTCTATTTCTCTTTCCTTTCTCTCTCTTCTCTCCTCTCTCTCTCTTCCCCCCTCTCTCAACAAATGTGTTCATGTATGTGTGTCAGTCTCTTGATGAGTTTGTGTATGTATGTATGTATGTATGTATATATGTATGTATGGACACATATGTGTCACTGCTCATGTGTGAGGGTCAAAGGACTACCTCAAGTGTCTTCCTCAGCTCCCACATTGTTAGCAACCATGTCTCACCTTTGTCTTTTCAGCCCTGAGCTTCTGGGGATTCTTCCTCCTGTCTCTATCTTCCATTCCTCTGACGGAACACTGTCTGCGGCTATAAGTGCACACTGGAGTTACAGACGAACACTGTGGAATTAATTGTACGTTACCTGGGCTCTGAACTCAGGTCCTCACACAGCAAGCAGCTCTCCCAGGGTGCTGCCTCCCCAGCCCACTATGAGAGCTATCAAAAAATAACGTAGTAGCTCAATTATAGCTCAATTATGCATGTGCTCCATAGATAACATGAATATGCCTGATACAAACACCCCGGCTGGTTCTTCTTAACGCTCTCTAATTTACTCTGTCTAATTTAGTGGTTGACGTCAGAAGATGATCCGTATGGACGGTTGGTTCTCCCTCAAGGCAGGGTGGGAACAGAACAGCGAGGCACCACACCCCATCCCTTGATGCAGCCTCAGCTTTATGCTATACCGGAAGCTCAAGGACCAGGGCATGTTCCCCGCGTTCTAGTCAACTTCAGTTTTCCTCTAATATGTGGTGCTTCACGGATCCACATCTCAAGCGAGTCTATGGCTTCCACGCATGAAGCTCTCCGTAATTCAGCAGTGCCTGACAATTCTTCTAGCTCTCCCGTCTTAGTTTCCTTTCTGTTGCCAGGATAAAACACCCTGTCCCAAAAGCAGCTCATGGGAGAAAGGGTTTATTTTAGCTCACAATTTCTGGTGACAATTTCCATCGAGGCAGGAAAGTCTCAGGAGCGAGAGCCTGAAGCCACGCGTATATCCCGAAGGAAGCAGAGCATGCGTGCTTATTGTCCAGCTAACTTCCGCTACCCTGTACAGCCCAAGACCCCAGTCCGGGGAAGGGTGGTACACACTTTCAGGCTGTATCTTCCCACAATAATTAGGGCGATCAAGATAATCTCCTGTCTGTATTCCCACAGGCTAGCCTGATCTAGACAGTCTCTCCCTGACACTTTCTTACCACTTGATGCCAGGCTCGAAGTAACCATCAAGGCTTTTCAAACTTGCCAAACTCCACACAGCTCTCCTTGACCCTGCTAAGGGGTTAGGGTATTCATCCATATAGTAGCTGTGCAAGCATTCATTGACATGTATTCCGCAGGGTGACAGGCACTTTTGGGAAGCTCAGGAAGCTTTGGTCTTTGCCTTCAAAGAGTTGAGAAAATCAATGGCAAATGGTCTGTAACAAGTGCTGTAAACGCAATCAGAACATTTGGCTTCTTCCGGCTTTGAAGTTTCTATTCCTTTTTGTGCCTTTTTAAGAGACTTGGAGTATTCTATTCATTTCCCCCTTACAGTAGGCACACTCTCCTCTCTTTACACTCTGATTGGTACAGAGGTTGATTGAAGCCAGTGAATACATCATTTATTCCAAGGATCATCAGGGCAACTTCAAGATCAGAAACCCCTAGATGACAGAGAAATAGTTACGTACTGATTTCTGAATCATGCCATGTCCTGAGTTATGATAATATTCTGTTCATGAGGACAAATCTAAGGAGTTAGTCACTAAGAGAACCAAAAGGCTATTTCTTCATTGGTGTGTGTGTGTGCGTGCATGCGTGTACATGTATATGTGAACATCAAAAGATCACTTGCTTGAGTCTGTTCTCTCCTACTTTGTGCTCTAGGAGGTCAACCACAAATCATCAGGCATAGCAAAAGGAGCCACCCACTGAGCTATCTCACCTGCCCTCCACCTGATGTTTTGAAACAAGGTCTACTTGTGGTCATCTTTGAGTTCACCAAGTCGGCTCTTCTGGCTGGCCAGTGAGCCCCATGATACACGTTTCCATCTTCCAAGACCTGGAATGATGTGTCCACACCTTGACATCTGGCTTTTTTTCTGTGGGTTCTGAGATTGAACTTGGGTCTGTATGTTTGCATTGTAAGCACTTTATCAACAGAGCCATCTCCTCAGCCACTACATAGGCTTCTTTGCAGCCAGTAGGTGGCCAAATCGTAGCCACACTCACCTACGTGGTGGACTAAGGGAAAAATCAGAAGTTTAGGGACTCATCAACCATTGCCAAATCAAGGCACAGGCCAACTGTGACATGGTTTTCTGTTTCCAGTTCTCACAGCTCCAATGAACTGCACCTGCCAAAAGGAAAGTACTCCATTCATAGTTTTGGATGTAAATATCCAGTTTCCAGGCTTTGGATGTCAGTGTTACATAAAAAATGGTTCAAGAGAAAGAGAATCATTTTGACTCTTTGAGAAGAACCCCTTTTCTGACCAAAAATGAACTAATGAAAACATTAAACTGAAATCCATATACTATAAAAGGAATGCTTACAGACTTCGAAGTGACTTAAATGTTTATTTTTATTTTAAATTATGTGTAGATGTGTGTCTGTGTGGGAGTTTGTGATAAGAATGCAGAGTCCACAGAAGCCAGAAGAGGTTATTGGATCCTCTGGAACAGGCATTAAGGTGATTGTGAGCCATCCGATGTTGATTCTGGGAGCCTGAACTTCAAAATAAATAAATAAATAAATAAATAAATAAATAAAGTACTGCAAAAGCAGTACATGTTCTTAACCACTGAATCATCTCTCCAGAACCAATACAATGTGATTTAAAAGAAGGAAAAACACCAGCTCATCCATGTCACTCCATTTCAACCAGAAAGATAGTTAGGTCCCAAGTGATGAGGGTTCTATTTTTATAATTTTTTTGCAAAATAAGTGGCCAGGACATACTTTCCACCATTAGCAGTAATGCTTGTTTACTTTCTAGGAATAAACTGTTTACCATGGACCTAAATATTCTTGGAAGTAGGCCAGGATGATTTTTGCCTTGCAAGCCTGAGGACCTGAGTCCAATTCCCAGAACCGACATGAAAAGCCAGGTATATTGTTGGATGTTTCTAACCCTAGCACTGGGGAAATGGGTGGTTCCTGGCCTCACTGGTCAGCCTGCCTAGAAAAATTGGAGATTTTCAAGTCAGGAAGAGACCTTCTAACAACCACAAAAAATTAAAAAAAAAAAACAAACAAACAAAAACAAATCAAAACAGGGGGTGGGAATGGGGTGTGAGGTGGGGTTGGAGCTGACACCTGAGGAACAGCAGCTGGGATTGCCCTTTGGTCTCTAGATGCACACACAAACACACAGGAACACACAGAATTTTTTCAACAAGCAATTTTGGATTCTAGGTCCAATGATGAAACACATAAATGAAATGAAAGTATGAAAACATGGACCTGACTCCTTAGTTTAGACAAGATAGCCAAAATGCCTGCTACTCCCTAGGGTTAAACATACTGGTTATTTTTCCTCAATGAATACTCTATCAAACTTCCTTCTAAGACACATCTCTTTATCCATAAATTAGTTCATCTCTCAGTCCTTATCATGCAGGCATCTCTGTGTGCAATGGACAGTGTAATCCAGAGACTCACAGCTGGTCAAAGTACAGAGGACAGGTGTCTATGAACTGTTCAATGATACACGGGAGATCTGCATCAAATATCCTCTTCCTGAGGCTCAAGAAACATTATGGAAGAGGATGCAGAAAGATTTTAAGAGACAGAGATTGGGGGAACCTGAGTGACACAGTATCTTCTAGTCTTGGAAGGACCACTGCACTCATGAACTCACAACAGCTGTGGTGAGCGGCATAAGACGTGTAAACCATCAAGCCAGTCAATAGTCAAGCATGATGGGGAGGGGCCCACAAACTCCCGCCCCTAGCTGAGGAATATTGACAGATGATGGTTACTAGGGGATGAAGAGCCAGTTGTCTTTAGTGTGGTCTCTGGTAGACTGATCATGTCCTAATGATAGCCCCACATGCAAAGGTATGTGAGCAAAACTAACTGGATTACATTATCATTTAAAAAGAAAGAAAAGTAGGAATGTGAATTTTTTGGAAGAATTCTTACTGGCGATCTGGAAAGTGTTTGCTGGGGTAGCATGGGGTTAATATGGTCAAAATATGCACATGTGAAATCCCCTAAGAATAAATTTAAAATATTATAGTAAAATGGGTATTTTAACCTTGCCCTATATTAGCGAAATTTATTTTCAAATTAGCATTAAAATAATGTCTAAAAGACTTAAGAAACAAGGGGTTAAAAATGTCTACAACCACATCCCACTCTTAAATTCTGCTCTTTGCAATGAGATAAAGCCAACAGCCAGACACATGGGCATGGCCACTTAACACATTCCAGCCACCAGCCTGGATCAGCTAAGCATGCTGAGACTCAAGCCTGTGTGCACCTACCCACACGATCATGGGAAATAACAAACACTCATTATTCAGAACTCTAGCTTTTGGTGGCGATGTCTACCACATGAGCTACAAGGTACACAGTCATCCATTGCTTCTGCTGCGTGTGTCTTCCCTGAAGCTCTAGTTCTTGGGAAATGGATAACTGCCCAGATTGCCATTAAGTTAAACTCAGAACTAATTGCGCTGTAAAGATCTCCCTCTTTAGTACTTCTTGGAACTGACAGTAATCAAAGGGGTTGGATGTGGAGACTAGACCGCTGAAAATAAATGGAAAGCAGTCGTGTACGACTGGGATCAGTAGACAAGGTGGTCCTGATGAGGTGCGAGGGGCTTTAAGATGGACAACAATGCAGGGATAAGTCAGCCTGACCAACATCTTCTGGAAATGCCAAGGATTCCAGGCGTCTCAGCTCACAGTCTGCCTTTCCCAAACCCAGCCCTTCACATCTGCTCAGCATCGGCCAAGAACCTTCCACACCTCCAAGAGAGTAAGCATATCATACATAAAGGTGCCATACACACTTGCTGAAATTACAGAGCCATCCATATTCCCACCGCTCAGCTACAATCTGCCCAGCTCCTCACCCCTACTATTTTTCTTTTATATCCATTTCTTTGCTTGTACACACTATTGATCGCCAAATGAAGATTTTTTTTTCTTTTTGTCCTAGAACTGGACAATTACCACCACCAACAGCCACAACAAAAACACCTTTCTTTTATCTGCTGTAATTATGACTATATGGCAAAAATAAATTCTTCCCGAGCCTGGTTTCAGGATCCCTCCTATCACCCCTTGCATCATCTGCTATCTCTGAGGATGGATCTAGCTACCAATCATCAGAGTTGAAATATAGGCTGGTTTCTTCTGGGTCTGACTGTCCCAAGTTATCTTCAGTCGCATCAAACTCTATCACAATGAGTGTTGTTTCCATCAGCCTTATATTTCCATGCTTTTCCAAAATTACAAACACACACACATAGACACACACACACACACACACACACACACACACACACACCTATGATATTATATCCCTACGACAATATATTCCTATAATAGTGTATCCCTATGATAGTGCAATGCATCTCTTGATAGTACAACCTTATGATACATAGATGGCCTGTAGGGTGAGACGTTTCTAATGCTATTTTATTTAGGGTTCTTGAATGCTTCAACCTCCCTTCTAACCCACAGACTGGAGGTTGGGAAGAAAAAATGTTAATAGGAAAAGGGGTTTGTGAACCTATTTAGAAGCAGATCCTTGGGGCATTTCCACTCTTCGTTGTCAGAATATCAGAAGTCCAGTCCAATAGCAAACACCAAACGTGAACCAGTAGCAGAGGCTTGATCCAGCAGAAACTGCAAGGCTCCATGAGATCGTTCTGAGCCAGGAGAGGTGTCAAGAATCAGCCAGAATACCACAAGAAGTTTCTTTGGCAAGTTTCTCTCTATAAAGTGAAGAGCAGCAAAGAAGCAAGATCATCAAAGTGTTTTATAGCAAAGACCAGTGAAGACCAGCAAAGACCAGTGAAGACCAGTAAAAACCAGTGAAGACCAGCAAAGACCAGTGAAGAACAGCAAAGACCAGTGAAGACCAGCAAAGACCTGTGAAGACCAGCAAAGACCAGTGAAGACCAGCAAAGACCTGTGAAGCGTTGCACAGCATTGCAATGCAAGAGCATCCTCTCACTCTCTGCGGGGTTCTACTTACACTCTTTCCGGGCATCACATGCCCTCTCTAAGTGTCTGTTTCAGCAAAAGATCCTCTCACAAGACAGCTTCCAGACATGTATATATACGTATATATACATGTCTCACAAGACATGTATATATACGTATATACACACACACATATATACATACATATATATATATATATATATATATATATATATATATGGAGAGAGAGAGAGAGAGAGAGAGAGAGAGAGAGAGAGAGAGAGAGAGCAGACATATATTTATTCTTTTTCGGTTCCTGACTATGGATATGATATATGACCATCTATCTCAAACTCCTGCTACTGTACCTTCCACCAGAAATATACCTGGACTTGTAGGCTAAAAAATAAATAAATTCCTTCTCTGATAAGATGGTTTTTGTTGGGGAATTTGAACACAGCAACAGAAATAAAACTAGGAAAATGGCATATATGCCTTCCACATCTTTGACTTAGTACAGAAGAATTTTTAAAACATTAGTCGAATAGAAGAAAACTTCAGTGCATTATTACCTATCTTCATCCAAACAACCTTAAACCATTCATTTTCTTTGAATCTACCCAACATTATAAGAATAAGCACATATGTTCACGGGGGAGGGAGGGTTCAAGAGTCTTTACAGCTTCCAGAAAAACATCAGGGGACACAACTGAGCGTCCAAAGAAACCAGAAATTTCCACTTCAGATCCCTTTGAAAAGTGAATGACCTTTTACTTTGTCTCATTTTTATAGCCTTCATCAATTAAATTGATGTAGTTACTCATTTGCATATGTGCTTACATGTGTGAGTAGGTGCTTGTACGTCATACAATCCATGGCCTGCATGTCAATGTGAGAGAACAGCACAAGAGTCAGTTTTTTCCACAACATGGGTCCTGGGACTCAAACGTGGGCTCTTAAGCCTAGCAGCATGTACCTTTACCTGCTGAGCCATGTCACCAGCCCAGTCTCAACTATTTCTAATTTAGGTTGCCTCACTATACTTCACATACCTTTAGAAATTATCATATTTTATATTGGATCCAGTGAGATTAGATGTAAATATGTATTTATATGTAAACATCTTTTCTCTCTGACTTGAAACTATGCATTCTGTTTGCCTCAATTAATGTATCCTTATGATTTCCCCAATCTTTCTAATATATATTATATATAAATTATTATATACAATTATATATACATGTATATGTGTATATATATACGTATATACATGTATATATACGTATATATACATGTATATATACGTATATACACACACATATATATACATATATATATGTGTATATATATACATATATATATACATATATATATATATATATATATATATAGAGAGAGAGAGAGAGAGAGAGAAAGCAGACATATATTTATTCTTTTTCGGTTCCTGACTATGGATATGATATATGACCATCTATCTCAAACTCCTGCTACTGTACCTTCCACCAGAAATATACCTGGACTTGTAGGCTAAAAAATAAATAAATTCCTTCTCTGATAAGATGGTTTTTGTTGGGGAATTTGAACACAGCAACAGAAATAAAACTAGGAAAATGGCATATATGCCTTCCACATCTTTGACTTAGTACAGAAGAATTTTTAAAACATTAGTCGAACAGAAGAAAACTTCAGTGCATTATTACCTATCTTCATCCAAACAACCTTAAACCATTCATTTTCTTTGAATCTACCCAACATTATAAGAATAAGCACATATGTTCACGGGGGAGGGGGGGTTCAAGAGTCTTTAAAACATCAGAAAAAAATGAAGGAAGAATCTGGCTTAGCTCTTCTTCTGTTGCCATAATAAAACACCCTGGCCAAAACAAACAAACAAACAAACAAACAAACAAACAATGCCTTTAGGGAGAAAGGGCTTATTTAACCTCACAGTTGCAGAGGCATGGAATCTTTCATGTTAAAAACCTGGGAAGAGGCAGGAAAGGCATGGTGGGAGGAGGAGGAAGCACACTGATCACATGGCAGGCAAAGCAAGCAGCATCGAGTTGTAAATGGCCAAAGCCCACCCACAGTGGCACATGTCCTCCCGCAAGCCTCTACTTCCTGCTGTTGTGAAACATTTCCAGACTCTACCACCAGCTGGAGACCCACATGACTGTTTAAATAATGAGGCTGCAGGGTCATTTCACATTCAAACTTCAACTGGAATACTTCACGCATGAGAAAATAAGGCAAGAAAAAGAAATAGAGAAATATAAACTATTTCTGAAACTGGGAGTCTGTGTAAATATTAATTCCATTTTCATTTGAATCCTATATTTGAAGGTGTTCAAAAGGTATATTTGACTATGGTCATTACTAAAATTAATTATTCTTTCGTCCATGTTTTCATATGAGCTCGATTTAATATTGTTAGTCATTGGTATGGTTCACTATATTATTTCCTGTCTAGCCTTTCCAGCTGCATGCTGAGAGTTCCTGTCCTTGTGCCCCCTCACCCCCAAAGCTTGGTATAGCCATTTGACTTGGCTTAGCAGAAGAGATTTGAGTAAAGGTGTTTTATCATTCTGATTGGAAGTCTCCCAAGGCTGAGTTTCTTCAGTCAGGATGTATAAGATATGCATAGTAAGATACAGCCTCCATTGGGTTCACGCCTTTGGATGTTAGGAGTAATAAAGCTTTGCTGAACTATTTTAAACTTTCATGTGAATGAGAGGACAGTGGTGCTGCTTTTGACAGCAACAGAGTCTAATCGATTCCAACTGATGTGTAGCATTTGTATGTGTGGAGGAAATAGAAAAATGTGTGTCTTTATAGGAGTAAGTAAGGAAAAGATGAACCAAGCTATGGAGACATAATGATAAATAAAATAGACAAAGTCACATCAATGTAGACTGTGCTACAGCAAACATAACTCTTCAACTTTTCCTTTTGTGTGATTCGGAAACGCCATTACTAACCTGCCAGGGAGGGTTTGCCCACTGATGCCATAGTGGCATGACTGCTCTGGGGCCAACCAATAGCTTTCTGATCCAATCTGAGTGTAACTTTCATTCACATTGAAAACAGTAAAAAAAAAAAAAAAAAAAAGAAAAGAAAAGAAAAGTTCACGGTCTGAAGACAAGATGGAAACTCATTGGAAAGAAGAGGTTCAATGGTAGTGGGAGAAAGATGAGAAAGAATAATAGTAGGTTTGTATACCAAAAACATATGTGTGTGTGTGTGTGTGTGTGTGTGTATGTGTGTGTATGTGTGTATGTGTATGTGTATGCGTGTATGTGTATATATGTATGTGTATATTAATATGTATATATAATCAATGAATATTTAAAAAATAAATGTCAGAATCATTTGTGGTTGTAAGTGGAACTTATTTGAGAAGCTGAGTGACTGAGTACTGGATTCTTCTCTCTAGTAAAGATAGGAGGCTGTCTTATTTATGAGGGTATTCTAAGACACGCCCCCAAGTGGAGGAGCCAGTCCACGTTTCCTTTAGTCATACCAGGGGCATGTAGTTCAGATCTCTCTGATCTCTTCCTATTGGGAAGCGCATTGCTGCAGCCCATGTGAGAAGCCACTCTTCTTTGAGTAGAAGGACATGGTTGTCCTAGGGTTTCATTTGGACAGTCTAATACTCTTTGCCCAAGTTTCTCATGACAGCTCTTTTGGGGTGACATGGGAGGAAGGGCCTGCCTGATGATCAGCGGAGCAGCCTCACCTCTGACTTCTTTCCTTCTGGTGTTAAGAAATGATTACATGACCATACTTAGGTTTGGTTTTGGTTTTGGTTTGTTTTTTTAATTTAATTTAATCTTTACTTATTCACTTTACATTCCACTCGCTGCCTCCTCCCAGTCATCCCCTCCCACGAGCTTTTCTCCAATCCTTCCCCTTCTCCTCTGAGCAGGGGAGGGCCCCCTTGTTATCCCCCCACCCCCTGGCACTTCACGGCTCTATGAGTCTAGGCACTTCTCCCTCTGAAGCCAGACAAGGCAGCCCAGCTAGAACAAATCTCACATGTAGGCAACAGCTTCTAGGATAGTCCCAGTCCCAATTGTTCGGGGCCCACATGAAGTCCAAGCTGCGCATCTGCTATACATGTGCTGGCAGGTCTAGGTCCAGCCCGTGTATGTTCTTTGGTTGGTGGTTTAGACTCTGAGAGCCAGAGGGTCCAGGTTAGTTGACTCTGTTGGTTTTCCTGTGGAGTTCCTGTCCCTTTAGGGACCAGCAGTCCTTCCCGCTGTTCTTCCGTAAGAGTCCCCAAGCTCCATCCACTGTTTGGCTGTGTCTGAGTCAGCTGCTGGATGGAGCTTCTCAGAGGACAATATGCTCCTGTCTGCAAGCATAACAGAGTGTCCTTAATAGTGTCAGGGATTGGTGCTTGCGCATGGGATGGGTCGCAAGTTGGGCAGGTTATTGGTTGGCCATTCCTTCATTCTCTGCTCCCTCCCCCCAAGCCTGCATTTCTTTGTGAACAGTATAAATGTTAGGTTGAAAGTTTTGTGGGTAGGTTGGTGTCTCTATCTCTCCACTGGGGGTTCCTGCCTGGCTACAAGAAGCGGCCTCTTCAGGTTCCCTATTCCCAGTGTTGTGAGTCACCGCTGAGGTCCCATGACCATACCTGTGATGGGAATGCTGATTGCCAACTCCATAGCGTGTACGATGACTTAGGAGACAAATGGTAAAGGGCAGATCTATGCAGAAGTTTCTAGATTGGGCTAAGGAGAAGGAAAAACGTAAGCTAAATGGAAGCATGGGCAGCGAGCGGCATCTCACAAAGATGCAGTGCGTACGATGAAAAGGAGGCCGAGCAGCAGCCGTCGTCTCTCTGTGCGTCCTTACTGTGGGTGCGGTGGGACCAGCCGCCTCATACTGCAGCTGCCGGGATGTCGCCGGGATGGACTGTGTTCCTCCTCGACCTCTGGACCACAAGTAACCCTTCCTTCCTTCAGGTGCTTCTGCCTGGTTTTACCATCACAGCAGCAGGTAAGGAACCAACCCAGGACTGAAATGTTTTGATCTCTTCCATTTAAAAGCTGTGCTCCTCCATCTGGTTCATTACAATCTCCCCCACCCCCCACCCCTCTTTTTTTGTTTGTTTGCAACAACCATTTATTATTTTCTTTGAAAAGCATGTTATTTTATTGAAAAAGGAAGTAAAAACATTTTATGATAAAACCGAAGATTCATGTGGAAAAGATTTCTGATAAAATAGAAGAGATATATAGGAAAGCACATTAAAGTTGACAATTTTCATGGAAAATTAAAGAGTAAAGTGGTAGACATAAAAAAAACCGTTGCTAAATTAATTGAAAAATGAAATACAAACATTTTATGATAGAATTGAAGATTTACGTGGAAAATATTTCTGATAAAATTGTAGAAAAATGTAGAGAAACATGTTAAAATTGAAGATTATCATGGAAATTTTATATAGATATAATAATGGTAGGCATAAAAGTATTCCTAAGTTGATTGAAAGTGGAATTATAAACATATTCTGATAAAGTTGAAGATTTACATGAAAATATATCTGTAAAACTGAAGAAACATAGAAAAACATGTTAAAATCGAAGATTATCATGAAAATTATACAGATAAAATGGTAAGTAAGCATAAGTTGATTGAAAGTGGAGTTATAAACATTTTCAGGTAACCCTGAAGATTTTACATGTCTGCCTTCTTGAAAAGTTTGTATGGGGATCCGTTTCAACACTAATCTTTCCCCAGGCCAAGGCTGAACCCTCTTAGAGATGGTGGTATTTGGAGTATGTAAAGAAGACTTAACCTTGTTTTGTGGTTGGGACAGGGTGACATTAGCTGTCCCATGAATGTATCAATGACATCCTCAGCCTTCATTTTGTCTTTCTGAGGGAATAGCTGTCAATCTCTCCTCCTACGCCATGTGCCTAATTTTTATGGATGTTCTTTATTTTATATGTATATGTTCTTTCAGACTCATGCATTTGATTGAGCACAAGTGGCCTTTGTTCAAAGGGAACCTTCAGACCTGACCCGATTAGCAGCTTTCTGGTTCTTCCCTCCTCATCAGCACAGAACGCTCTGTCTGCAGCTGAGCTGCTCTGTGAGTTTACTCTTCTTGACACATAAGCCCTGAGCTTCCCGGATTTCAATCTTCCCTTTATTTACATCTCCAAGCAGTTAACTGGGTCAGGAGAAGTCATGATCGCTTTAACAAACAATATGCTAGCCAGCGCTTGAGATGAGAGATGGATGGGAATACCTAGTTTATTAAAAAAAAAAAGCTAAGAAAATATGAGTTGGAGACACAGCTCAGCAAAAGACTGTTTGTTGTGGCCATGCAAGGCCTGAGGTTCAACTCTCAACACTGGAAAGACTTTTCAGCAAAAATTTGAGCACAGAAATGGGTAGAGTTGATCATTAACACAGATGCAACCTGCCACCTTCGTTACTCATGAGCTCAGCTAGGTTATTCTGAGGCCAGCAATCCAAAGAGCAGGGAGGAGGAAATACCAGCATTGGCTTCGGGGAGATGGTTCAGGGAGTAAGGGATCTTGCTGCCAAACACGAAGACCTAATCTTTATTCCCCAGAACCCACGTGGTCGAAAGAGAAAGAGAAAATTGACTCCTGCCAAGTGTCCTCTGAACACACACACACACACACACACACACACGAGCGCGCACACGCTCACATGCACTCATACACGTGCAAAAAGAAAGAATAGCATTTGTCAGACATGAGAAAAAAAGGGCCTTTGGTGAGGCACTTAAGGCTAGTCTGTGACTGTCTTCGCATGTGCACCCGTGGGGCCCAGGCTGAGCAGTGAGAGAAACTCTGTGTGTGACACATATGGAAAAGATCTGTGTGATGTGAAGATATCTGGGACTGGAAAGATAATTCAGTGTGTAAAGTGTCTGCAGTGCAAGCAGGACCTGAGTTCAATCCCCAGCAAAGGGCAAAGCCTGCATGAGCAGGGTAGTGCCCGCCTTTAATCCCCGTGCAGAACTCCCTGGGTGTGATGGGCTAGCTAGCCTAACCTAACTAGTGAGATCCAGACCAGTGATGACCTCTGCCTCAAAAAAAAAAAAATAGTAGATGGTATCTAAAGAATAACTAAAGTTGTCCTTTGGCTTCAACATGGGTACAGACACACATGAACACACACACACACACACACACACACACACACACACACACCATTATTCATCTAAAGGGTCTCAGGTAATGTCAGGCATCCTACAAGACATCCCAATTGGTATTTGCCCTCTCTTTCATCTTCTGATAACCACCTCCTTTCTCTCCATCTCCCTGATGCCCTGGAGTGCCACCCTCTCCACATAAAAGCAGCACCAGTCTAAAGGCCATAGGAAAACACAAGAAAGCTAAGTCTGCGGCGGGCTTTAGCTTCTCCCCCACCCACGGCCATAGCTTAAATGCTCTTTTCTTTGACTACAGAGTGTACCCAGGTAATCAAAGAGGAGCAGAGCAGTTTCACTACTGCTGATGGAAACGCAGGAATCTCCACGAAGGAACATTTCACTTACACTAGAAAGAAACCTTTGGAAGGGAAACTCATCGACTACATCCAGGACTCTCCCTTTCCAAAGGCTAGCCTTTCTTGCTCAGCACCCAAAACGCTAGTGTTAATAATTAGTCTAGCAGAGCTGTCCCCACTCTTACCCCCTGGAGGGCTTGTCAAATAAAAGTTAAAAAGTTTGGAGGAACAAAGCCAAAGTCAAGAGGGAGAAATGGTAAACCTCGGGAGAGAATAGAGCAAGAGATAAAATTGCATACAGATTAGGACTCCTATGGGACAGGCGAACACAATTTGTGGGAGAAAGAGGCCCCGAGGGGGAACGACAAAACAGGTTCAGACCAACTTCAAAGAATTCTTCCTGGCTGAACACAGTAGGAAAAGGTTAAAATAACATAGCCTCTCTACAGGAAATGCAAGAATAGAAGGACAGGGAGCAGGACCAGGGGGTTGTATTCATCTGGCACCTGCTCCATACAGAGAGAGGACCTAGCTGACTCTGGGAATTGGATCGTAGACAGGCAATTACACTAATGGGCAAATTAATAGTTAATATAAATAGCATACTCGCTCAAGAGACTCTGACAACTCTAGGGACATTTATTATGTGCAAATCTTATAGGAAAGGCCAAGTGTTTTATAAGAAGTAACTTAAGGGGGGGGGAAGGGCATATTCTGCTTCACAGTGTACCCACATACTGGCCGGAGTGTGGTGGGTCTTCCCTACTTAGCCTCTCAGGAAACATCTTCAGAGAGACCCACGAGGTGTGTTTCTGTGGAGACTCTAACTCCCATCAGGTTGCTAATGAAGATTAACTACTACCACAGATGTTACTTCTCACCCGGAGAGCTCCCTCATTTCTAGGTTCTAGGATTAAGATGGAAGTTCCTCAGGTATCCACCAGGACAGACTGGTATAACTTCAAGTCAGGGGCACATTTTAGTCAAGCTCTCTGTTTTTAACACACTTTTTTTTTTAAGGTTTAAGGCATGTTGCTGACTTTATTTCAGATTCTGTTTTATTTTTGCTTTTTAATCACAGGTATATCCAAACGTAACACATGGCTAAGAAAGCATAGAAAGAGCCGGTGAAAAAAATATCTCCTCGAAAGACTCGAGTCTCTTGTTCTGAAAAGCAAAATCACACATATATTTTTGATGTGGTTTGTATAAATATTAAAACATTCAGTGTCCAGCATAGATGGATTGATAACATGGTGTTGTCATTGTTGATTAAATGGTGTACTAGAAATAGACACGTGTATAAGTGCATACATATGTATACAGCTATCAGATGTTTAGAAAATAGGCAGTTTATCCCATTGTGCTTTTATTATTTGATTCTTTTATCATATTTTTTATTCAATATATTCTTTATTTACATTTCAAATGATTTCCCTTTTCCTGGATCCCCCTTCCCGAAAGTTCCATAAGCCATCTCCCCTCCCCTGTTCCCCAATCCGTCCCTTCCCGCTTTCCTGTCCTGGTATTCCCCTACACTGCTGCACTGAGCCTTTCCAGGACCAGGGGCCTCTCCTTCCTTCTTCTTGGGCATCATTTGATATGTGAATTGTTTCTTGGGTATTCTGAGCTTCTGGGCTAATACCCACTTATCAGTGAGTGCATACCATGTGTATTCTTTTGTCATTGGGTCACCTCACTCAGGATGGCATTCTCCAGTTCCACAGTCACTGAAATTCATCTCTTAAATTGAAACCCCACCTGAATTTTAAGACACTCTGTATTGGATGCATTCAAAAGTTTCTCTCTCTCTCTCTCTCTCTCTCTCTCTCTCTCTCTCTCTCTCTCTCTCCCTCCCTGTCTCGGTCTGTCTATTTCTGTGTGTGTATGTGTGTGTGCCTGTGTGTGTAAGAGAGACAGAGACAGAGACAGAGACAGAGACAGAGAAATGGGCACATAAGCCACAGCATAAGCGTGTGGATCGCGGCCCCAAGGACAGGTTTATAGAGTCCATTGTCTCCTTCACCTTTATATGGGTTCTGGGAATAGATCACAAATCACCAGGTTTACACAGCAAGCTCCTTTATCCTTTATCGGGCCACAGAGAAGTCTTTAAGGATCAAAAGATAACAATCAAAATTTAAACATATGACCAATATATTTATTAAATAACCTTTAGAATATTATTAAATGATCTAAAGCCTTGACTTTCATAAGATAAACCACAGCACAAACTCTCGGTTCACAAATAATGCTTCTTACAGGCCATCAGCTTGTCAACCCCCAAGCTGTTCCCGTCCTGCTCTTGACTCTTGACCTCTGTCTGTTCCATGCTACCAAGTGTCCAGATCCTCCAAGGTCAGCAAACATTTACCGAGCACATAATGCAGTCTGTCAACTTTAATAGGGACATAGCCCTGGGTCTTTTTCTAACCTTGTATTTCACAGAATGGACGGGCATCTCAGAGAAGAGCCCTGGGAGGATTTGGGGTACAGGGGCAGGGTGAGAAGTGGATTTGATCAATGTAAAATGTACTCATGTAAAAAAAGGTTTTTAATAGAAAGGCTTGGAAATTTATGTCTTATTTCTGTACTTGTCTGTACGAGGAGGACCTACACTGCCCTGAGAGTGGCCTGACACACCAAGGGGTGATGGTGTGGGAATACAGACTATGATTGTTACCCCTCCTGGGAAGACACCGGCAACACTGTCTCTCCATGAACTAATCTCCTTCCACCAAAATAGTCCGCAACTGGCTCCCTCTTTCATCAGGACTACAGACACTGTAAAAAAATTAAAGGCACATTTTCAGAGTACTTAGCATGCCTCAAATTGAGCTACAATACGAGAATTGGTAAACCAATTATCTTCTAAAAGGAAAGAAGTCTTCTTGATCCAGTGGTAGAGATTAGAACTTTGTCCTCTCCCTCACAGATGTAAGAATTTGCAAGATTTTCTTAAATGGGTTGGCTAAGAAGAGAAGTAGCTTGACCTTACTGTCTATGCCAAGTATCTTATCAGACCAATCCAATAGCTCTCCCTCACCGTCTGTGGGTCAGAAAAGAAAAAATATCCAAGAAATTTCTATATTATTCTTTGGATGGGAAATTCCATAGCAGGATATCTGTATTAGGGAGGCAAGTGTTTATTCTCCTCTTTATTTAGCACACAACATTTGGCTGAGAGACAAGCTCTCATCCAGAGGAATAACACATGCTGCTCACATTGTGATGGAGATGCAATCTTTGTCACATTAAAAGATTTACATATGTATGTATATTTCTGCATATTAATAAGTGATGTGCCTATTGATGTATATATTAGTAAACGATGTGATGTTTATAGTAGATGACAACCCAGTGCAGAATGTTTTAATACTTCATAACCTAGTGCATACTACAGTCAAGATGCTGAACAGGTGCTGCAGGAATGGCTCAGCAGATAAAGCACTTACTTATAAACTTGAGGGCTTAAGTTTGGACCAGGCACACATGTAGCCACTGGGTGTGTAGGTAAACCTGCCTGTAATCCTAGTATTCCAGAGGCCGAGTCAGGATGTCTGTAGCAAGCTGCCTAGCTAGGCTAAGCAACTTAGTGAGTTCTGGGTTCAGGGGGAAGATCTTATCTCAGTAAATGAAGTGGGGAACAATCCAGGAAGGCAATATGTTTCAACTTTTGGCTTCTGTGTGCACATGCATCAGCACACAGGTGTGATCACACACACACACGCTAACATAGGCACATCACATATACAAAGAAAACAAAGTGTTATGTATACACATGCTTCTGCACGCATGTGTAGTCACACACATGCTAACATATAGGCACATCTCATACATTAA
Organism: Apodemus agrarius; assembly: GCA_964023405.1. Lineage (NCBI taxonomy): Eukaryota > Metazoa > Chordata > Mammalia > Rodentia > Muridae > Apodemus > Apodemus agrarius. Next base: position 67,931,276 of record OZ030017.1, on the reverse strand, counting down.
AAAAAAAGTGCCAGTTAGGTCAAATGGATGCCATAGGATAAATACTCAAAGAAGGGACCACGTGAAAACACTGTTTTACTAGTTACTAAAACTTATAAATCTTTAAATATTTTTGGATAGAAATCATTCAATTTCCATTCATTTTGACTTTTAAATGTGGGAAATCCTGTTTCCATTTATGCAAGCACAATAACAACAACAAAACCCAGTAACAATCTATTGTGTTTGAAAAAAGTTCCAGTTCTTAAACAGATTTTTGATCAATCAATCTAAACTCCAATAAATACAAGTTGGCCCAATCAAGCTAAGAAAACAATTGTAGACAACATATTTTACATTTAGGTCAGTTGAAAATTGACCTAGATCAACTGTCAGCAAACTCCTGACCTCTATTATCTGTGGAACACATTATTTTAAAAAGTTCATCACTGTTTTCAGTGCACTGACTATGTTTAATACCAGAGATGTTCTAGAGCAGAACAAGGAGAGCTCCTTAAGCCTCCATGAGAGGATGCTGTATTAATAAGTATTCAAAGTCCAGCAAGATGGCTCAGAGGGTCAAGGTACTGCTGCCAACATAAGGAGCTAAGTTATCCCTGGGATCCGCAGGATGTACGAAGAGAACAGACTCCACCTGCAAGTTATCCTCTGACCTCTGCATGTGTACCATGATGCATACATGTGCACACCTGAACACACGCAGATTAACTAAGATGTAATAATGGACTTTTTAAAAATGAATATAACATTTCAAAAAGTTAACAAAGTCTATAGTAAAAAGGTAGGAGCCACTGATATTGCATCCATGGGGCCTTGAAGTTTGAAAAAATGTGATGAACTGAGTAATTCGTATTTCCATATTCTTATTCTCAGTCACTTTACAGGGTCAAATTGAAGGAAGAGGAAATCTCTAATCATAGTCCACACCCAAGCCATTCTCCACCAATTACATTATTAATAATCAAAAGACACTCTTACCACCTGGCAGACTTTAAGAGCAGCCTTCTGCACCAGGAACCAAGGAGAACAAAATCAAATATTTACTTTTCCTGATAAGGAACTCCAAGTTTAAAGCAGAATCCTCTAGAAGAACATGGAGTACTTCCCATAGATCAGGACAGAGGCTTGGTGACCATGGTGCCTTGTGGATGAAAACCAGAAATGCACAGGGGACAACTGGTATGCTAAAGGAACAGAGAGGGAAAAGGGAAAAAGAGGGGAAAGAGGGGATCCCCATTTCTTCTCTGGTAATAATTCATGACACAAAGAAAATATCCAAATAACAAAACAGAGCAGAAAAGTCGATGGATGTCCAACACCCCAGGCCCTGGGGGACTGCAACCTTCTAACTGGTGCTCATTTCTCCTCAAAAGCAAGGGGCCAAGTGTAGCTATCATTGCTTTGGAAAATAAATAAGGAGTATAATACAAGCACGTGTTTAAACTATGTCCCAAGTTGGTCTGCGTAATGAAGAAGGAAGTATACTAAGAACACTTATTTAAAACTCTACCACAAGTCAGTGAACTTCATGAGAGAGGAATAAGGTTTGGGTAGATCTGGTAGGCACAGAAAGAGAGAAAAGAGTTATGTGGACCTGAAGAACTGTAAAGAACTTTAGCAAGCCTTCCGTCTCTCCCTCCCCCTCTCTGTGGGTGGGTATGCTTCCCTGTGTGTACGGGTATCTGTATGCACCAATGGTGCTGTAGGTCTGTCTGGTACCTACTTCAATCACTCCGTCTCATTTGATGGAGATCTCTCACTGAACCTGGAGCTCATGGATTCTGCTAGAATGACTGGCAAGAAAGCCCTGGGGACTTCCCAGTCTCTGCCCCTGCCCCAGTGCTGGCTTTACAGCTTTTTATGTGGGTGCTGGGGATGGGAACTTGGGTCCTTATGTTTGCACAGCAACCACTGTTTCAACTGAGCCATCAGCCTGAGAACCATAGTCCTTGAGTCAGAGGGCTATAACTAAGGGAACTGAGTTGACTAATTAGGACCTATCCTTTTAAATGACATATAGTCATTTAAGGCTCTCCGGGAGATTTGCAGAGCTCACAATATTACTACTAACAATTACCAAGCCTTTAATACTCTAAATAATACATGAGAAAGTCTAAGAGATGAAAGAAAAAAATGGCACAAAGGAACCCTGGAGTGTAAAACTCTACTATCTCTTTTTCAGTAAGCAGTACCTCTCAGTTTGAAGTACACACTTTTCTTTTGGGACTGAGTGTGTAGGAAGAATTCTGTGGTAAACTAGTCACTGGGACCACAGTTGGTATCAAAAAGATTTACAGGGATCACCTGATTTTTTGCCATTCTGGAAGACATCTTATCCAAAAATGACATTCCTAACCAACACTGAGAATCAATGTGGTACCCTTTTCTACAGCCTCCCAGGCATATATATAAAAATGAGAGGAGAGACCTTTGGCCCTGTGAAGGTTTAATGCCCCAGTATAGAGGAATGCTAGGATGGTGAGTCGGATCACCCTCATAGAAACAAGGTAAAGGGGGATGGGATAGTGGGTTTGCAGAGGGGAAACCAGGAAAGAGGATAACATTTGAAATATAAATAAATAAAATATCTTAATTTTTAAAAAGTAAAAAAAAAATATTAATGTTATCTAAAAAAAGAAAAGAAAATGCAGATTTCTACTACCTGGAAACTGTCAGATGGCCAGTTAAGATAACCAACAACAAACAGTGACTTGTGCCTTTAAGAGGAGGAGCAACATCACCCAGAGCCTTGGATCTGGACTTCACAAACTCATGCATCGAAGTAAGCAAAGCACTGGCATGCCCTGCTGTTCCTTCAACTCTCAGGCTTGATAAACCCAAAATCCATCACCTTGAGACTCCTGACTCCCACACCTCATTTAGTTGTGTCTCCTTGTAGCTTTTGGTCTTGGCCTTGAACCTAGGAGCCTCTTCATTTCCAACATGATGTACTACTGATTTGATATTTACTCATTGTGCATGTACACATGTGCATACCGTGACACACATGTAGAAGTAGTAGGACAATATTACACGTCGATGCTCACCTTCTGCCATGTTTGAGACATGGTCTCTTGCATCACTGCTATGTCACCCAGATGGCAGGTAAGCATCTAGAGATGCTCCTGTCTGCCCCCATTTCTCCATAAGAGAGAGCACAGGTGACAAACAGGCACTAACATCCTCACGTGATATCTCTTGTGCCACTACATCCTTGTCCCAAGTTTGCTTTTCTTCCTGTGCTCCTGGAAAGTGGGCAACTCCAGTCTCATGGGGCCCCATGACGATTATAGACTACACAAACTAACCTAGTCTTGTTCAAGCGTCAGAAGAACCCTGGGGGAGCCAAGGTATCTATTTTTGTTCCACCCAGGCCTTCAGATGTACTTGAAGTATAGTAATCAATCATTTTATACAGGGCTTCATCTTAATCAAAACTGTCGATAGAATCAAAGGGGCAGCATTTGTGGGAAATTGAGAACTGGAGGGTGTTATGCTGCCTGATTGAGAAAACACCTTTCCTCCTGGGTATATGAGTGAAGCTCACTGCAGCCGCTTGGTGAAAACAGCCTGGGCGGCTCTATGCAGTACTATGATCATGGGAGCAAGAGTTATGACTTAAATTTAACTTTCATGGTTTTATTTTAATTTTTAAATCAAAAGACGAAGCAATACTTGTCCTTATAACTCCATATAAACCAAGACGTAAGGTCAGCTCTGACCTGCTCCTGCATGTAGACCAAACTTCTGAATAACAGGTTTAGGTTGATTCTGATGTGAGTACCATCCAAGCAATGACTATGCTCCAGAACCACTGAACTAGCTGGTGTGAAGCATCTATGCTTTGACATCATCCTCTTCTGCCACCCGAGACAAGGGAACCAGCTTGCTGTGAGTGCTGACATTTGCTCCCACGGTGTGAAGAACTGAAGACTCACCTACTCTGCTCTGAGATCCTGAAGATCAGCCTAACCCTTCCCAATTCTGTTCCTTTAGGAAAAAGCATGGTTACTAGAGTAAACTTGCTCCCTATGTAGGAAAGGTGTAGAAAAATGAGCCTATGTTCTGGCAAAGAATGAAGTCATAACACACAAGGAAGGATTATTACCTCCAGAATTATGGTTCCAATTATGCAATGGAGAACTAACCCATTGAAGGGGTATGGACTGCAGGAGAGAATCAAATTCATGTAGGAAATGCCATTTATTCTTAGTTACAAGATATAACCAGTTGCTTCTTCATGTGTCAGCTCATAGTTTGCAGGGGGGGGCTTTTTTTTCTGACCATCAGAGATGGCCTGATGGAATAGCTCATACTATAGCAGAAAGGGAGCCAGGAAAAAGTGGATACCAGCTCAACTACCCTCCTCCATTACCTCCTTTTATTTCTTTCACCCAGGACAGTAGTAACACCTACCTTCATTGTCTACCTCAGTTGATCTCGTCTGGAAACATCCTCCTTGTAAGGCCAGGTAGATCCTGACAAGTGAACAGGGAGAGTAGAGACATCAGTTTGTTTGTTTTACACAAAGGTCTAGAGAACAGTGCATGTAAAAGGCTGAGTATTTCAGTATGCGCAGTGGAGTCTGTGCCTGAGAAGCTAAATATAGCTCAATCATCTAACACTAGCAACTTCATGTTACACTTCAGACTCTGGAAAACTGTCAAAAAATGTTGAGAGTAATGGGGGCATCATGTGCTGCCATAAGCAATGGTGGTTCTTTATTTTAATCTCTTTCTGTGTGTGTGCACATGTGCATGTGCATGCATGTGCACATGTATGTGCATGTGTGCATATGCAGGCAAGTGTGTGATGTGAATGTACGTGCACATATGCAAGTCTATGTGCACATGTGTGAAGGGCAGAAGGAGATGTTTTGTTCTACCACTTCCTGATTTATTCTTCTGAGACAGGGGCTCATCTCTTGCTAAGCCTGGAGGCAAGCTGGCACCCAGCAAACCCCTGCAATCCTCCAATCTCCACCTGCCACAGCTTTGGTGTCACAGGTGCATATTTGGCCACACCAGGCTTTTCATATGGGCCCTGGGATTTGAAGCTATCATGTGTGTGTAGCACATGCCCTTGCCCACTAGACCATCTCTCCAGCCTGGCATTTGTGGTTCTAAAGGTATAGCATACAATCAAACAGACCTAGATTTGAACTTTGGAGTCCTGATCACAGCATCTCAATATTATGCTCCTTCATTCTTACCAAATCGACACCAAAAACCATCTAGAACACAAATTCTTTTCCATGGCAGGACATGGAAACTGAACCTCTTCATCCCAAGAACAGTACATTGAAGAGGAAAGGTCACCTTGTCTTCTTTGAAAGCCTCTTGCTCCAAAGGCATACTGATCCAAACTCTAGAAGGAATGGCATGCAGAGAAGTCCTGGAGAGTCAGAGGCAGCAGGTCCTAAGAGTTCTCCTCTGCTATTGCTTACCTCCTGTGCTTCTGTACAAACGTTTCTGCAAGGCTGCCCATTCTTCTCAAGATATGAGCATGGAAGAAGTCAGCTTTGTCTGGGCCTGTTGGTCCTCATTTGGAAGGCATTCATGTTATACAAAGGTGAATTTGTGTGCTTTTGTCTTAGGTTCTAGAGTGTCCTCCTCAACCTCTGTGAAGGGTAAGGTAGGGAATCATGTCCTTTTAGCCCATGTAAACCTGAGATCTACCATGGATAGATTCTATTCCTCCAAGCCTTGGTCTTTTCAACCAAAGATTGGGAAGAATCATGGCATCTAGTTAAGTGTGTGTGTGTGTGTGTGTGTGTGTGTGTATGCTTGTGTGTGTGTGCATGGAGAATGAAGGCAAAACTTAGGTGTCATTACTTAGGCACTACTATTTTGTTTTTTGAGACAAGGGTTCTCACTGGCCTAAAGCCCAGTGATTCAGCTAGGCTGATTGGTCAGGGAGCCCTAAAGATCCACCTGTCTCTACCTCCCCAGTACTGAGATTACAAGCATATACCATATGCATATATATATACATATATATACATACATATGTATATATATACACATATTGCTTTATTTACATTTCAAATGTTAACCCCTTTACATGTTACCCCACCAAAAACCCCTATCCTATCTCCCCCCCTGCTCATCTCCCCTCCTCCCAATTTCCTGACTTGCATTCCCCTATTCTTGGGAATCAAGCCTTCACAAGACCAATTGCCTCTCCTCTGATTGATGTCTGAAATGGTCATCTTCTGCTTCATATGTAGCTAGAGCCATGGGTCCCTCCAAGTGTACTTTTTGGTTGGTGGTTTACTTTACCCCTGGGAATGCTGGGGCTACTAGTTGGTACAAATTATTATTCCTCCTGCAGGGCTGCAAACCTCTTCAGCTCCTTGGATCCTCCCTCAAGGTCTCCCATTGGGGACCCTATGCTCATGCTATTGGTTGGCTGTGAGCCATGGGTATTTTGATCCACTTTCCAGAAAGGATCAAAGGATTCACACTTTGGTCTTCCTTCATCTTGAGCTTCACTGGTCTGTAAGTTGTATCTAGGATATTCCGAGCTTTTGGGCTAATATCCACCTATCAGCAATTGCACAGTGATACCCTGTGTGTTCTTTTGTGATTGGGTTAACTCACTCAGAATGAGAGTTTCTAGCTCCATCCATTTGCCAAAGAATTTCATGAATTCGTTGTTTTTAATAGCTGAGTAGTACTACATTGTGTAAAGGTACCACATTTTCTATATCCATTCCTCTGTTGAGGGGCATCTGGGTTCTTTCCAGCTTCTGGATACTATAAATAAGGCTGCTATGAACATAGTGAAGCATGTGTCCTTATTGCATGTTGGAGCATCTTCTGGGTATATGCCCAGGAGTGGTTTAGCTGGGTCCTCAGTTAATGCTAAGTCCAATTTTCTGAGGAACCTCCAAACTGATTTCCAGAGTGGTTTTACCAACTTGCAATCCCACCAGCAATGGAGGAGTGTTACTCTTTCTTCACATCCTCTCCAGCATTTGCTGTTCCCTGAGTTTTTGATCTTGGCCATTCTGACTGGTGTGAGGGTTGTTTTGATGTGCATTTCCCTGATAGTTAAGGATGTTGAACATTACTTTAGGTGTTTTGGAGCCATCTGGTATTCCTCAGTTGAGAATTCTTTGTTTAGATCTGTACCCCATATTTAATAGGGTTATTTGGCTCTCTGGAGTCTAACTTCTTGAGTTCTTTGTATATATCGGATATTAGCCCTCTATCGGATGTAGGATTGGTAATGATCTTTTGTTGGTTGTCGTTTATGTCCTATCAACAGTGTCCTTTGCTTTACTGAAGCTTTTATATTTTATGAGGTCCCATTTATCAATTCTTGATCTTAGAGCATAAGCTATTAGTGTTCTATTCAGGAAATTTTCCCCTGTGCCCATGTACTCCAGGTTCTTCCCCAATTTCTCTTCTATTACATTCAATGTATCTGGTTTTATGTGGAGGACCTTGATACACTTGGACTTGAGCTGTGTACAGGGAGATAAGGATGGATCAATTTGCATCCTTCTACATGTTGACTGCCAGTTGACCCAGCACCATGTGTTGAAAATGCTGTCTTTTTTCCACTGGATGTTTTTAGCTCCTTTGTCAAAGACCAAGTGACCATATGTGTGAGGGTTCATTTCTGGGTCTTCAGTTCTCTTCCATTGATCTACCTGCCTGTCATTGTACCAATACCATGCAGTTTTTATGACTATTGCTCTGTAGTATAGCTTGAGGTCAGGGATGGTGATTCTGCCAGAAGTTCTTTTATTGTTGAGAATAGTTTTCGCAATCCTGGATTTTTTGTTATTCCAGATACATTTGGAAATTGCTCTTTCTAACTCTATGAAGAATTGAGTTGGAATTTTGATAGGGATTACATTAAATCTGTAGACTGCTTTTGGCAGGATGGCCATTTTACTATATTAACTCTGCCAATCCATGAACATGGGAGATTTTTCCATCTTCTGAGGTCTTCTTTAATTTCTTTCTTCAGAGCCTTGAAGTTCCTTGTCATACAGATCTTTCACTTAATTGATTAGAGTTACACTCAGGTATTTTATATTATTTGTGGCTACTGTAAAGGGTGTAATTTCCCTAATTTCTTTCTCAGCCTCTTTATTCTTTGAGTATAGGAAGGCTACTGATTTGTTTGCATTAATTTTATACCCAGCCACTTTGCTGAAGTTGTTTATTAGCTTCATGATATCTCTGGTGGAATTTTTGGGGTCACTTAAGTACACTATCATATCATCTGCAAATAGTGACACTTTGACTTCTTCCTTTCCAATTTGAATTCCTTTGACCTCCTTTTGTTGTCTAATTGCTCTGGCTAGGACTTCAATTACTATATTGAACAGGTATGGAGAGAGTGGACAGCCTTGTCTAGTCCGTGATTTCAGGGGGATTGCTTCAAGTTTCTCTCCATTTAGTTTGATGTTGGCTACTGGTTTGGTGTATGTTGCTTTTACTGTGTTTAGGTATGTGCCTTGAATTCCTGATCTTTCCAATACTTTTAACATGAAGGGATGTTGAATTTTGTCAAATGCTTTTTCAACATCTAATAAAATGATCATGTGTTTTCTTCTTTGAGTTTGTTTATGTAGTGGATTACATTGATGGGTTTCTATATATTGAACCATCCCTGCGTCCCTGGGATGAAGTCTACTTGATCATGGTGGATGATTGTTTTGATGTGTTCTTGGATTCAGTTGGCAAGAATTGTATTGAGTATTTTTGCATCGATATTCATAAGGGAAATTGGCCTGAAGTTCTCTTTCTTTGTTGGGTCTTTGTGTCATGCCTAGATTTTTAACATAGGTTGTAAGGGTCCAGTCCCTGTGCCTGTGTGGCAAGGACTTTATCTGCTGAGTCATCTCCCAACTCTACTCATGGAATCTTTATTAAGATACAAGTAAGACGAAGATGGATAAGACATTAATGCATCACTCTTGAATAATAATGATGAAGGTCACAACAGTGCCATAGAGTGGAAAGAGGGGACAAGAAGAGGGAGAGGAAGAGGAGGGAAAGGAGAAGAAGAAAAGAGGGAAAGAAGAAGGAGAATCAGTGGAAAGGAGCAGAGGAGGGCAGAAAGGAAGAGAAAGAAGAAACAGGCTTTGTGGGGAAAGCAGCATTGAATTCATTTCTATCCCCAGCACTGGCAAGAAACATGATATATTTAACTAGAAGCACTTGTTAAATTAAAGAACACATTTATCTCAGAGAGCCAGATGTGTATTTGTTTCTTATCTTCGTGTGCCTCAGAGAAGTTGCTGGGGATGACAAACTGAGAATAGCAGGAGTCCATAGGATGCCCAAGGGGGGAAAAATATGGACTGGATAATTTGCCATGCCTACCGGAAACATCTGTGATGATAATAATTACTAAGGATGTCAGCTACACTCCTCATCTTTCTATCACAACTGGAAGAAAAATGCCAAAGTCAGTGCAAAGCCCAGGGCTACCTGGAAGTCCTGGTACCCTTGCATGGTAATTGGGACCTCTTGCTGGGTTCCTTCTCCTTAGATTTCATGGGATTGTTTTGGAAGTGCCAAGGCATAATGACAAGTCTGGATTTTCACATATCATTCCCAACACAATCAAATGAGCACTTAACACCCACTGTATGATTATAGCCTCATCAGGTCCACATTAGCTGCCCATTTGAATGGCTAAAACTAACCTGTTACCTTGCAACATGCACAGGGTCATTGTTCCTTGTAACTGAAGCATGGCTAGCCTTTTCTTGTGAGTCTTGGAACAACTCTGCAATCTCATCTTAACAGGGGTCGGATTTTACACACATGGGAACAGTCCCTGGTAGCCTGGTACCCATATCACCCAGGCAGGAACAGGAAAAAAGGATAGCCAAATCATGTAACTAGGAGCCAGATGCTGGCTGTTGGTAGGAACCGGATGTAAATTATGGCGTCCTTGGTGCTCTCAGGAGGACCTGAATCTGGTTCTCAGTGTTCATATGAGCTCTTAACACCCACTGTATGATTATAGCCTCATTAGGTCCACATTAGCTGCCCATTTGAATGACTAAAACTAACCTGTTACCTTGCAACATGCACAGGGTGATTGTTCCTTGTAACTGAAGCATGGCTAGCCTTTTCTTGTGAATCTTGGAACAGCTCTCAACCACCTGTGACTACAGGTCCAGGGGATTTGACACTGTCTTCTGTCTTCCTTGGGTACCTGCACTCGCGCACACATACAAATACACACATACACATTAACAAGATTCTTTAAAAACTAAGAGAAAGAAATGATTGTTTCTTGAGTCCAAGCTTCACTCTTTGCTGTAGGCAACTTCTGGGAGAGCAATGTCAGCTAGCTCACATTCCTCTGTCCAGTGCAACACAAAAATCTTCAAAACAAGAGTCCAAGATGAGACTGCCTCACAGAGTTCAAACTACTTGTCCCCCTTGCTCAAGGAGGTTAAATGTGCTAACATTGCATCCGCATCTCAAGAGGAAAAGTCTTTGAAAGGACAGCCATCAAGTGCTGCTGGGGCAGGAGAGAAAGAAAAGATTCTGAGGGAGGCAGCTGGGGCATCCAGCTGCGGGCTAGAAAGAGGGTGATGGATAGCTTCAACGGGGGACAATGGATGTCCATGTGGTATAGGCCTTTGTTCTTGTACCCTCTCTCTGACCTGTCCCACTGACCTATGAGCTCTACATATGGCGGGGATACTCCGGCCCTCTATGAGGAAACCCTAACAATTGCGCAGGCTGAGGCCACTGCTGGCTACCCCTCCCCCTCCTGATTCCACGCAGTCTGGACAGATGGTGACAGGGTTGAATATGGACTTGTGCACCATGCAGGACAAGGCTTCCAATCAGCAAACCGATTCCAGAAATGACACGGATCAATGGCATGGAGAGATAAGAGCTGGGAGGAGGGGAGAGATCGCAAGCACAACCAGACCAAAGAGGTCATTGAGGATGTAATTAATTCGGGGTGCCAGAGACTTTTTTCAATTATAATTTAGGGGACGGAGGTAAACATATTTAAAGGCTAGTGAGACTCAACATGTTTTTCCCGGAAAGTACACAAACTGACCAGGTTTGTGGTGTGAAGGGAACACCTGAAGCTTCTGACATCACCTCTTGGTAGCCTCTAAGATCTTCCACTATAAAGCAGGGTGATAGCTCTGTCTTGCCTAGGACCTAGAACAAGAAAACTTGAAAATGCTGTCTGTGCAAGCATGACTTAAATTCACATTTCACAAGACCTTGTCTTCATTTAGTCTGGTGATGATGACAGCTACAATTTACTATCCGCCTACACTGCGACATGCAGACGATATGGTTACTAAGCCTCAGAATGCATCATTCACCTCATTTTACAGAGGAGGGAGACTCAGGCTCGTGCTAAGTCTCTCTGCTCGTGAGTAGAGGAGCCAGGCCTACCACAGGCCATCGTCCCTCTGAGCCCCCTTCCACCTGCCCTCCTGGTCCCGTGGCACACTGTCTCCGTGTGCTTAAACCCCTGAGCTCTGAGGTTTTCCTGTAGACCAAGTCCTAACCTGCATGTAGCCCAAAGAAGCTTTCTGCCCAGAGCACCTGAGGAAGGTCATGTTGCTGTGGACACAAGAATCTCCTTCCTGCCCAGATCCATGCATGCAATTCAATGACTCTCACTTCTCAGGGACATTATCTTTCAATCTGAAGTTATCATGTCGAAAACACAAGTGTCTATCTCCAAACTCTACCCACAAACCAACTGATTCAGTGACAGTATCTTTCTCAGTTACTCAAATTTAATGTGTGTGTGTGTGTGTGTGTGTGTGTGTGTGTGTGTTTGTGCACATACTTACATGCAGGAGGGAACACATGTGTCATCATGTACTTGTGGAGGTCAAAGAACAGCTTCATGTCTCCGTTGGGAAGCCACCTATCTTATGTTTTGAGATAAGGCCCCTCCCTGATCCGGAACTCTTTCACTGTTAAGCTGACCAGTCAGTTTGAGGCATCCCCCTACTGCCATACCCCCAGAGCTGAGACTGCAAGCATTTGCCACCATGCCCATCCTCCCCCCCCCCCATGGATTCGGGGCATCCAACTCATGTCTGGGTGCTTTGGAAATAACTGCTTTGCAGGCTAAGCCATCCTAACCAGTTCTTGCTTCTCCACCCTCCCCTCCTTCAGCTCCCTACTTAGTTCAGATTCTTCAACTCCTTGTGTACAATGTGATCTCATCTAACTCCATGTATCCTAGACGTGAGTCAAACATCCTTTCCTGAACCATATCAGGGGACTCTTTGTCTTATGCAGAACACAGTCACTCCCTCGCCCTTCTTAACAAACTTAAACCCTTCACTTCCATCTTGAACGCTTCCTGCATTCTGACATACACTTGCTATCTGTGAGGGCACCCTTCACCCTCCCCATAGCATATACTGATGGGCTCCTAGAACCACCTAGGAATTCAAGTGGGTAGGATTTGCTCTGGCCAGGATGCTGCACCTTACTGGAGCTCGGCTCCTCACCCATCTGCAAGTGTGCAGGAGCACACGGGGAGCCTCATCTGACACTGACACGTGACACTGGGCCACATCCCCCACCTGCTGGAAGCAAAGTGTGCTTCCAGGAGTTGGATATTTGAACCCCCAGGCAGGATGCCACAGGGACAGGGTGAGCAAGGTAGGAACCTGAGACAGGAATCGCCCTTCCATACAGGACTGGAAGCACAAAGAACACTAAGAGGTGCCACGGCACAGCACAAGCAACAGTGAGACCGGAAAGGGAGCAGCCAGCGGCTGTCCTGTTGGGAGGATCAGAAACTTTTCCTTAAGTTACTGCTTGGTGCTGTTCACAGTGTTTGCTCTTTTAATCTCAAACTAGATTTATTGTAATGAAAATCTGGGGAGGGAGGACAATCAGTAAAGTGATTGATGTGCAAGCGTGGGGACTGCAAGCGCAGATCCCAGGACAGATGTTTAAAAAGCCAGATGTGCGGGCGGGCGTGGTGGCGCACGCCTGTAATCCCAGCACTTGGGAGGCAGAGGCAGGTGGATTTCTGAGTTCGAGGCCAGCCTGGTCTACAGAGTGAGTTCCAGGACAGCCAGGGCTACACAGAGAAACCCTGTCTCGAAAAACCAAAAAAAAAAAAAAATAATAATAATAAAAAAAAATAAAAAAAATAAATAAATAAAAATAAAAAGCCAGATGTGGAAGGAAGCATGTGCTTATAATCCCAGCACTGAGGAGATGGAGCCAGGTGGATCCCTGGGACTCGGTGGCCAGTCAGCCTAGTGGACTTAGTGAGTTCAATGCCTGCGAGAGACGAGAGACCCTGCGAGAGACGAGAGACCCTGCGAGAGACGAGAGACCCTGCGAGAGACGAGAGACCCTGCCTCAAAAAAACAAACAAGCAAGCAAGCAAGCAAGCAAACAAACAAGGTGGACAATACCTGAGGAATTTGAGCCTATATCCTGGCTTCTGTATGCATGTGCACACACACACACACACACACACACGCACACGCACACGCACACGCACACGCACACATGCACGAACTATTCCTATAACCAACAGGCTTCCTCAGTTTCTCTCCTTGGCAGCTCCTGATAATTCCATCAATGTCTGTGAGTAGAGAATCAGGAGGTGAAAAACTCACAGTTGGTTTTTTCTGTGGTTTATGTATTAGCGTTTACCAGGGAGTTTTGTTCCCACTGAGGAAAAATTTGAAATACATGCAATATCCAAAAGAAAGAAAGAAGGAAAGAAGGAAGGAAGGAAGGAAGGAAGGAAGGAAGGAAGGAAGGAAAGAAAGGAGGGAAGGAGGGAGGGAGGGAGGAAGGAAGGAAGGAAGGAAGGAAGGAAGGAAGGAGGGAGGGAGGGAGGGAGGAAGAAGGAAGGAAGGAAGGAAGGAAGGAAGGAAGGAAGGAAGGAAGGAAGGAAGGAAGGAAGGAGAGAAAGCCACAGTACCCATCACTCTCACACAGTTAAACTCCATGGCTGTCAAGGTTCCTGACAATCGTACGTTTCGTGCTACCCTATGTTGGAAACATTTCGCTCCCGGGACTGGGTTCTGAACTAAAGGCAGATGCCTCTTGTCTACATATTTCTCCACCGCCACCACATTCTATATCAGTTATTGCTCGGGCCTTGTGAGTCACCTTAATGCCTGTGCACAACATGACAAGCAGTGTTTAGATCCCCGGAGCACAGGTAAGAAAATCTAGACAAGCATGGCAGACACCTCTAATCCTGGCACTGTGAAGGGGGAGAACGGCGACCCCGGGGAAGGCAGCTAGCTAGACTCGCTAGAACTAGTGGAATCCAGGTTGAGCAAGAGGCCTTGCTTCTGTAAAAATCACAGTGGAAAGAGGTTGAGGAAGCTATCCAACATTGACTTTAGGCCTCCACAGACACATCTGCACACACGTGTATGCCCACACCAGCAAACAAGCGTCTCTCTCTCTCTCTCTCTCTCTCTCTCTCTCTCTCTCTCTCTCTCTCTCACTCATTCTCCCCCTCCCTCCCCTCCCCTCATTTTAGAATTTACTCTCAGTTGCTCTCAACAAATTCTTTTGTCTTTTTCATAAAACTCAGCCTCACAGAGCCTTACAAGTATCGTTATGCCCAAATGCCTGAGCTTGGGGTGCCAAGCTGCACGCTCTCTGTGGCGGTCTCCTGTCTAGCATCCAGGAAGCATGGCGATGTGACAGAGGCAGAGCCATCCCTGGCCTCACTAAAGCCTCACAAAGACAGTCTTGTCCGCATGGTGACACCAGCCAGCACTCCACTACCCACAAAGACGGGGACAGTTGGCAAAAGCCTTTTTTTTCCCCCAGGACCGTCGTAAATTAGAACATTTCTGAAGACAGGTCAGCCTGGGGTAATTTTCCAATTGACTCGTCCCATAACCAGGGACACGCTCGCTCCCACAGCATAAATGCACTGCAGACGAGCGCCCCTCCCCCAACACACACATTTCCCCGGGGTTTCCACAATCCCTTGTTTATGGTGTGGAAAGTCACCAGCATGTGGCTGGACAGTGGAGCTGGCTGGTGTGAGCCTCCCCTTAGTGATAGCTGGCACCCAGCAGGCACGGTATCGACTGTGGAGATGGGGAGGTCCTAGTGGTTTGTCTCAAGCGTCCCACAGAGGAGTCTCATATTTCAGGCACCACAACAGGTCTAGTATCCGCCCCCCCACACACACACATTATTTTTCCAGCCAAACTGGCATGAATGTAAAACTAGTGATTGAGTTAGCATTAGAGAAAATAGAAAAAAAAATGGAGCCTTTTCTTCTGAGCCTTCCACGCGTATTTATCAGTTCCGAGACTGGGTTATCATTTAAAATGTCTTGTTTCTGCTGACTTTTTAATCCTTTTGTACAGCGAAAATGCCATATCAACTTGGCCCCAGTATTTCCTTAATTCTTCCTTCACAGCTGTTGGTTTCTATTTTTGTAAAATAAATAAATAAATAAATAAATAAATAACAAGCAAACAAACAAACAAAAAAACAATCAGCTTCAGGCTACAGCTTTGGCTTAGTGCGGTGGTTCTCAACCTTCCTAATGCTGCAAGCCTTCCTCATGTGATCAAGTCCAATCATAAATTATTTTCATTGCTACTTCATAACTGTAATTTTGCAACTGTTATGTGTCATGATGAAAATATCTATGTCTTATCATCGCTTTAGGTGACCCCTGTGAAAGGGTCAATCAAACCCCAAAAAGGTCGAAACCCACTGGATTAGTGGCTATGTTCTTTGCACAAGATGAAGACTTGAATCCCAGTCCTAGCACCTATATAAAAGTAGGGGAGTGGAGGCAGGAGGATTTCTAGAACTCATTAGCCAGCCAGTCTCGCTGGGATGGTGAGTTCCGGGGCCAGTGAGAGACTGTCTCAAACAATACAAAGAGGAGCAATGAAGAACAGGACTCGGTCAACTTCTGGCCTCCGTATGTATACACCTGAGAGTGTGCATACAGCTGTTTACGCCTGAGAGTGTGCATACAGCTGTTTATGCCTGAGAGTGTGCATACAGCTGTATATGCCTGAGAGAGAGTGTGCATACAGCTATATATGCCTGAGAGTGTGCATACAGCTGTATACGCCTGAGAGTGTGCATACAGCTGTATATGCCTGAGAGAGAGTATGCATACAGCTATATATGCCTGAGAGTGTGCATACAGCTGTATACGCCTGAGAGTGTGCATACAGCTGTATACGCCTGAGAGTGTGCATACAGCTGTATACGCCTGAGAGAGAGCATGCATACAGCTGTATACGCCCGAGAGTGTGCATACAGCTGTATATGCCTGAGAGAGAGTGTGCATACAGCTGTATATGCCTGAGAGTGTGCAAACAGCTGTATACGCCTGAGAGTGTGCATACAGCTATATATGCCTGAGAGTGTGCATACAGCTGTATATGCCTGAGAGTGTGCAAACAGCTGTATACGCCTGAGAGTGTGCATACAGCTGTGTATGCCTGAGAGAGAGTGTGCATACAGCTGTATATGCCTGAGAACGTGCATACAGCTGTATATGCCTGAGAGTGTGCATACAGCTGTATATGCCTGAGAGTGTGCATACAGCTGTATATGCCTGAGAGTGTGCATACAGCTGTATATGCCTGAGAGTGTGCATACAGCTGTATACGCCTGAGAGTGTGCATACAGCTGTATATGCCTGAGAGTGTGCATACAGCTGTATGTGCCGGGAAGAATTAGGTACACAGCAGGGTCAGGTTGATGTGGGATTTTTGCTGTATGAAAGGATTACGGGTTCCTTTCACACACATTATTTTCACACATGTTCATGTGTACTCGACTACATATACAACAACACCTTTATGTCTGTTGTGTTATCTGGTGGGTATTTATGTGCATCTATTTCTATTACCTATTCATATATCTGATGACTATCTATACTTTTACGTTCAAAAAGTGACCCAAAGTGAGTAATGTTATAAGGACTCAGATATGGCAGTAAACCCAAAAGCCTAAGAGGAAAAGTAGGTCATTTAAGTGCATAGATACAGTAGTTTGCAAAACACACCACCAAGATTCAGGTCCCCATTCAGGTCTGTGTCCCTTACACTCAGGGCATCCATCCTGGCCCTGTCCATCAAAGTCAGAGTGCTCTGTTCAGTGACGCTTCATTCTAAAATTCTTTTGAAATGTAAACATAGAATATAGAAATTAAAAATAACTAAAAAAATAAAAAAAATTCTGTCTGTCTGTCTGTCTGTCTCTCTCTCTCTCTCTCTCTCTCTCTTTCTGTGTGTGTGTGTGTGTGTGTGTGTGTGTGTGTGTGTGTGTGAGGTTCACGGGCATGTGCATGCATGCAGGCACACACAGAGTCCAGAAGAAGGCACCAGATTCTCTGCGGCTGGAGTTTCAGGCGCTCGGGAGCTGCCTACGGTGGGCGATGCTGGAAACTGAGTGTGGGCGCTCTGGACTCTGGAAGAGCAGTGAGTGCTATCAACCGACGAGCCATCTCTCCAGCACAAGCCCCGCCCCTTTATTTTCTTTTAAAAATGTGTTCTCATTAATGATTGTTTCTCATGCCATGGCTCGGCTTGCCGAGCACAAATCCGCCATCTCTACCCCTTGCTTCACAGCTTTCAGCTGTCGGCTCAGCGCTGCTCACACGGTGGGCATTCAGTAACCACACCGATGGCCATTTGATACTTAGGCAAAATCAGCAGCCGCGTACACACCCGACACTGCAAAACTAGGTCATGTATTTGGCCCAGGCATCAGGGCTCATGGGGATGGGGTCTATGAACAGTATAAAGTGCGCGTGCTCGCACACACATACACACACACACACACAGAGAGAGCGCACGCGTGCAAGAGAGAGAGAGAGAGAGAGAGAGAGAGAGAGAGAGAGAGAGAGAGAGAGCTGGGAAAACCACTCTTTTAACTTAGCCAGAAGGTCTGAGAATAGCTACAACCTCCAGATTTTCCACAGAATCATCAAGTGGATGAACTAATTAGAGCAAGGGTCCCTGGTGAGGTCACCCCCAGTGAAACAGGAGCAGGTTCTAGGCCAAGGTTAGCCATGCGCAGAAAGAGAAATCCTCACGCTAATAGCAAAGAATTAACGGAAAGAAGAAATCCTGCAACGGGCAGCCAGCAGCCAGCGCAGAGGGCAGACGGAATGGTGAGTCCTCTGGGGCTGGGCCTAAAGAGAAGGCCGCAGAACAAGAACACGCCAGCGCTGTGGTGAAGGTTATTAATCCAATTTTATAAAAGGCTTCAGTCTATATGGGAGGCATTTGGGGTATTTGTTTTAATAACATTCCAAGTGCAAACTTTCTCTCTGGTGATAGAATTTCTTTCCATTTTTATGAAGTCGAGAATGAAAACTAAGCGAGAGCAAGAGAATCTAATTTCCTATAATAAGGTTTTGCTTTT
The DNA here is from genome assembly GCA_964023405.1 of Apodemus agrarius. Lineage (NCBI taxonomy): Eukaryota > Metazoa > Chordata > Mammalia > Rodentia > Muridae > Apodemus > Apodemus agrarius. The sequence continues at coordinate 67,912,893 of OZ030017.1, read as the reverse complement.
AGTCGCTTATAAATGCAAAATCCCGGGGCCTTGGACACCAGAAGGCATATGTCGAAATAAGAAAAATAAAATAAAACCTTAGAAACGCACTCATAAATATTGACCTTCTCCTTCTCCCCACCTCAGGCTCCGGCTTAAATCTTCACACCTGTGTGCCTGCCCGCACACCCCCCACATCCCAGAGGGGAGACAACACCACTGGCTTTCAGAGGCTGTGTGAGGCACACTGTGAGCCGAGCTGTTCTCCAGATAGAACCCATTTGTTCAATGCCTTCATCACCTCTGGGTGGAAACCCTCGGAATTCGACTCGATACTGCCAACACCACCAAACTCAGAAGTGGTCAGGGATCCCAGCAGGTCCTGAGTGGCCAGTTGGAGGCTGGGGGTCTTCAGGGCCTCCCTGACTAAGACCTTCTAAGAATTACACACAAGGTCTGTTGTGTGAGCCTTAGTGGGAAGATGAATGAGACGCCTATACAGCCCGGTTAGGGGCCGACAACAGACCGGTGACAGTTCCATCTGCCTCTAGCTTGCAGAACGAATGACATTCATGCGTGTGACTTACAGGAGTGTGGGTGAAGGGTGACTTACAGGAGGGCCAGAGAGTGCTCTCCTCTGATCGGAACCACCATCTTTGTTGGATGAGCCCTGCCTACTTGCAAGCCATCCTCACAATCACACTGGGACTTTGTTTAGGACATTCCCTCGTAGGAGGGGATGGAGAGGGTCTTTGCTCCTCACCTGAGATTTCAGCTGTTCTTCCCAGGCATCTCCATGTAATTCTGCCCTGATTGCAAGCAGCCTCAGCCTCGTGGAGGTACTAGACACAGGCTAGGGGAGGTCCCCTGAGAGGGCGCCATCCATGTTGGGTGAAGACTGTTCACCATGGCTGCTTTGCAGTTATCCAGGCTCTCAAAAGCCCTGGAGAAAGAATTCTTCCACCTTTGAAATTTAGAGGCCAATCAAAACTGCCCGGGAAGTCTGTTTTGATTACCAAATTAGTTGACTATAGAAAAGGTTCTGAAAGAATTTAAGTACTGGACATGTCTTTTTTTAAAATCTGTAACTGGGTTGCATTAGTATCTTTTTTGGTCACTGTGACCAAGTATCTAAGAAGCAGCAATGTTAGACTGGGAGCTTACTCTGACTTACAGTCTAAAGGGATACGTTATACCAAGGGGACGGAGGCTTACAGGAAGGACTGGACTGGAAGGCTGGCTAGTCACGTGGCCACCCCAGTTAGGAAGAAGAGAGTGAACAGAAAGTAGGGCAGAACTTTGTAACCTCAAGCCCTCCCCCACCCCACCCCCGCCAAGTGTTCAAATGTGAGTCTCCAAGACGTGGTCCACATTCAGAGGAAGAGACCTAAAATGGCAGGTATAAGAGGAATGCCTCCCTACCCCGAATTCTCTGGTTCTAACGTCGTGAGGGGATCTGATGTGGTGGGGGTATTTTAATAAATGCCACTACCTTAATTTCATCCTAGAATCTCGCAGTCTCCAAGGAAGGGTTGAAGCATTTTCAAAAGCTCCTTAATGTTAAATGTATGTGCAGGCAAGGTAGGAAAAAAAAAAGCACTTAATAACAGGGATAATTTACTAAATAATAGCTACTATTGTTATTCATCTATACATGTATGTAGTATAGAATCTTACAAAGAGAAACAGAGCGTCCCTGGTTTTAAAAAATGATTATGCACTCCATAAAATGTGATTATTTTGTTTGCATCCACAGTCTACCCTACACTGAATTTACTGACTAAGCGAGAGGCAACTTCTAGAAAGTGCTGGCCAACACAGAATACAGCTGTAGGAACCACACGCTAGACACTAACGGGCCTAGCTTGCTTCCATGTTTGTTTACCGAGCTGAGTAGACTGAGGCATAAGCCAATAGGAAGAGACTGAAGAGGACAATGGCTTAAAAGGAACAGACATGTGACCCAACTTTAATGTCACAACCCTGTGCCCAACAAGCCAGTTTCAGTTACTCAGCCACAATAAACTGATTAGAAAAAGACAAATCAACAGGGAAAAGCGGGGCGGGGGTGGGGGTAGGATTCGTTTAACGTAGCCACATGAACAAGAGGGGCGCAACAATATTCTTGAAAGTAATCCAAATCTAAATCATATTTCATATGCTTTTGCTAACGAGGCAGACAAAACACCCCACACTTTACATTTTCCCTTTACGTTACAAGGGTGTTCAGACATGTGTCCAGTCTCGCTTCCTAGTGATGGGGATCAGAAGGATAAGGCTGAGGACCATGAATTTTGCAGTTTATGATCTTCCTGCGGCCTATCCTGCAGCCTGAGGTGGCTGGACTATAGGCGAAGGACAGAACTTCCCAAGAACACCGTCTGCTAGTGCTCCTTACTCTTCACTGGCCCAGTACATGCTGGGATGCAGTTGCATCCCAGGCTCATGGGCAGAGTCACACCATGCTTTCAGACCCTTTATCGGGTTCTGTGCTCTTAGCCAATGGGCCAGTTCTTAACCCTTCCATTAAAGAAATATGCATGGTACCCATCCTATTGCCCTTGACTTCCTAACTTAAAAAGACAATTCTACTAGGTTGCAAAGCATGCAATATTAAGAATAGCTTGTCTTTGTTTTTGATTTGGTCATGCAAACCTATTTTGTTCTTACTATGTAGTCTAGAGGCAGGCAGCATTTCTAGATATGCGGAGATAGTTCAGGAGGTGAAGCAACCCACAAACCCAGAGTGCCCTGGGCGCCATGGATCCCACCTGTAATCCCAGAATTCAGGAGGCAGACCCTCGGGCCAAGCTAGAGAGCTAGCTGAACTGGCTGAACCGGTGGGCTCTGGGCTTATGTGGGAGAACCTCCCGCAATATATAAGGTGGAGAGCAATCGAGGAAGACTGCTAACATCAAGCTCTTACTTATACACATAAATACACACACACACACACACACACACACACACACAGACAGAGACAGAGACAGAGACAGAGAGACAGACAGACAGACAGAGAGACAGACAGACATAAACATACACATACATACACACTATATGCGGATAGTACGCGTACATACATGTGGAAAAATGATTAGGTCTGGATACTAAGGAGAGACCCCAGTCTGATAGAAGTGTATTATAATATAGGTCCTTTGAGGTCCTATATTGTAATGAGGTCCTTTCCTCAAGGAAAGGCCAGCTTCTCTGCTTTGCGTGTGTGTGTGTGTGTGTGTGTGTGTGTGTGTGTGTGTGTGAGTGAGTGTGTGTGTGTACAAGTAGACACATAGAGGCCAGAGGTTCGCATTGCCTGTCTTCCTCAATTGCTTCCTATTCACTGGTTTGTTCATTTTCAGACAAGGTCTATAAACAGGTCTAGACTCTGTTGGTTTTGCAATACTGGCTAGCTAGCAAGACACAGAGGTCTTCTGATCTCTACCTCTCACTGGGACTACAGGAGCACATAGCCACACTGGCTTTTCTATGTGGGTTCTAGAAGGACATACTAAGATCCTCACTTTTGTGCAGCAAGCACTTTTTTTTTTTTTTTTTTTTTTTTTTTTTTTTGCTAAGCTATCTCTGCAGCACCGTGTCTTTCTTGAGTGTGGTTACAGGCAGATATTTGGACACAATATGCAAAAATACTCTCTCATTCCTGAACTTGGAGGAGCAGAAGGGCAACAAAAGCCTGGGCCCCTGGTGTAGTCACAGAGCTCCTGAGTCAACTCGGAACTGTGGGCTTTCTGATCTCATGTGATGCAGAATGATCACACGCTTTCTTGCTCAACACATCATTACTTGAGTATCTATTATGTGCAATCAAATGAATCTTAACTGGTCCATCTGCCAACTAAGGGATACCAAGTTTCCCCCTAGATCTCAGCTTCTGGGTAACATCCATCAGACTCAGTTTTGGTTTGCAGACAAGCACAATCAACAAAGAAAGAAGAGGGAAAAGGTAGGAGATAGCAGCCCCAGAGCTGGTGGGATGGCTCTATCATCACAAGAGCTCACTTAAATCTCTTTGTGATACCATTTTTCAGCTGCCAGCCCCAAGAGAACCTCTTCCAAGATGACAATTAGAGCCTCTACCTTCGTGTTCACATTCCAAGGCAAAGGAAGAGAAGAAGCATAGAAGAAAACATTAGTTACTTTTCTTATTGCTGTTATAAAATAACACATGCACAGACAGACAGACAGACAGACACACACACACACACACACAGATTATTTATACTTATATCAAGTTCTTTTTAAAGGCCCACCTTGTTAGTCTCAATCACTCCAAAGCCTTACACTGTGCTTGCCATGTGATCACAAAAACGTGGAGAGATGAAGTTGATGGGTTATGACATCCATAAGGTAGTGGTTTCTCTACTAAGGAAATCCAAGGATATTCATGAAAAAAGCCAATGCTAGTCTCTGCATAACTGCTTTTAAGAAGGAGTATTAGAGTCTTTAGAGAACCAAAACCAATAGATTATATAGAGTTTTACTATGGGAAATGATGTGATTGTATACAGAGGTCGAGAATCCCAGCACGTTTTCTTCAAACTGGAGAATCAGAAAAGCTGATTATCACTGAACTGGTTCCTGAAACCTGGAGAACTTGGGAAGCCAATCATGTGACAGGACTGAATGATGGTCAGCTTGCCACAACCTGGAATCACCTGGGAAGAGAGTCTCAGTGAAAAGTTATCTACACTGATTGGTCTGTTGGCATGTCTATGAGGGATTGTCTCAATTAAGATAATTGGTGTGGGAAGACCCAGCTCACTGTGGACAGCACAATTTCCTAGACAGGGTGTCTTGAACCATATAAGGCTGGAGAAATTAACCTGAGCCCAAGCAGGCATGCAAGGAAGCGTGCGTGCATCTACTCCACTCTTGACTGGAGATGTAATATGACCATAGGTCTCAAGCTCCCTCTGCCCTGATTTCCTTACAATGGACTATACCTTGAAATTATGATCTAACATAAACCCTTTCTCCCCCAAGTTGCCTTTTATCAGAATGTTTTATCACGTGTCTTAGTAAGAGTTACTATTGCTTTGATGAAACAACAGGAATAAAACAACTTGAAGAAAATAAAACTTTTATTCAGCTTATACTTCCACATCACTGGCTATCATCGAAGGAAGTCTGGACAGGAACTCAGACATGGCAGGAGGGAGCTGATGCAGAGGCCATGGAGGGGCATAGTTTACTGGCTTGCTCTTCATGGCTTGTTCAACCTACTTTCTTATGGAAGCCAGAACCACCTGCCCAAGGATGGCATCATCCAAGATGGAATGGACCCACCTCCTCTTACGAAAGCTTTTGTTTTGTTTTTGTTTTGTTTTAAAGTAAAGTTCCTTCCTCTCAGATGACATTAGCTTGAGTCAAGGAGACAGAAAACCAGGCAGCACATCACAGCAATAGAAATGAAACAAAGACCTAACAATGGAGAATTGTGCTTCTAAGGGTAGGAGAAATTAGGCACCAAGGCCAGAAGAGAAGGACTCCATCTTTTTACCATTCGTTCTATAGTGTCCTCAGCAGGGTGCAGGATGTCTGCCTACATTGGCAAGGGTGGATTTTCTTTACTCAGTATACTGACTTAAATGTTCATCATCTAAAACCATTCCAAGGACATGCCAGAAGCAGTGTGTCTCCAGTTATATGGCTGCCGATCATGCTGACACAGGCAGCTAATCATCTTGGTTGTCTTTGCCACAGTTCCTTCTCGGTTTGCCCAGTTCTAGTGCCAGTTCCTCCTCTACTCTGTTCCCAAATCCTTCATTTTCCCCAGGATCTGGCAAACTCCATGGAGGGAGACTGGGTAGTAGAGACCAGAGTCACCATTCTTCTCTGGTGCTCAAGAAGCTATTCAATTGGTTATGCAACTCTTCATTGTTGGCCTTGGATCACCAGGGAGAACATGTATGTCTGAAAGACATACATGTTGGTTCACAAACCAACAGCACCACCACCATTGTGCTACTAGCACAAATTAGCCACTGCACGAACTAGGCACCTAATTATTTTAATTATGAACTATTTCTAGCTCATTTTCCTCTAAATGAATTTGGATTAATTTTTCTCTTGCTCTTCCACTGTCCTTATCATCAGATTGAGTTCCTCTTTCCCTTATAGTCATTCACTGAACATTTCATCTCAACAAGGGGCCTGGGAGATACTTAGCCTGGAGCTCTCCAGATCTATGCATCCTCTTCCTGAACAGATGCACCAGACAGACAGACTTTTCACCTCACTTCTGGCAGGATGCACATGCAGGTCATGTAGTCATCTGGCTGGAATCAAGAAAAGACACCTGAAGAGTAAGAACAATGATATGTGAGACTGTTCTCCAATGGCAGGACGGAGCTGGGATTGGGACAGGCTACTTCCCAGCATCACTCTATGTGACAAAAGGTATGCAGTCACAAAAGAGTTCAGCAGTCCTTGGTCAGATTCCTAGAGCCCTCAGGAATAGCACTCATCACCCATCCCCACTGGGAGGATGCCCTGCAGCCAGGAGCTCTGACCCGCACAAAGGTTCTTGAGTGGTGGTAGCTCACCCTGGAAGTGCCGAAGAGGATTAATGGCTTAAAGTTGGATAAAGGTGAACATGGAGGAAACAGACTTGTTTCTGGGGCTGAGGATATGATATCCACAGCTACTCCTATGTTCTAGTTTCCCATTCTTAATGATTACAAAGTACCCTGACCAAAACCACTTAGGGAGCAAAATGGTTTGTCTTACACTTCCAAGTCATAGTCCATCACTGGGGAGGTCAGGTCAGGAACTCAAGCCAAAACCATGAGGAATGCTGCTTGCTGGCCTGCTGAAAGGCTCACACTTAACTAGCTTTCTTATACAGGACCACCTGCCCAGGGGATTGTGCTGCCCAGAGTAGGCCTGGCCCTCCTACATCAATTAATAGTCAAACCAATCTCTTACAGACATATCCATGGACCAAATTGATAAAGACAATTATTCAAAAGAGCCTTCTTTTCAGGTGATGACAGTTAATGCTTTCTAGAACTTTCTGTGCTGTGTTCTAATATAGAAAGCTTCGAGTTAATCTGGACTCAGATAATTCCTAAATTCAGACCTTACTTTCCTTCAGAAATTGAGATAGAATACATCTTATTCTATACTTTGCTAGTTTGATACATGTACACATGTACATGTGTACATGTACACATTTCAGTGTGTATATACATGCGCATGTATATTATATATGTGTGTGTGTGCTTTTATGCATATGTATGTGTATAAGAGTTTACATATGTGTGCACCCACACTTGTTCACTTACTTTCAATCCACAATACCAATAGCTGTTTCTATAATCCTTCTCTAGATGCAGGGATGCCTGAAGGTTTAGCATTGATCAATATGATCTTAAGGAATGAAGAACTGGATAGAAGGCTATACTAGACAGAAGATGGATGTGAATCCAGTAGAGGACCATTCCCAGTACCTGTTCTCCACAACTGACTCTATGAGGCCTGTGTCAGGCCTGTACTGATGGGCTACCGGTGCATCACATCACTGCAGATCTCTGAGTAGTGGGCCCAGAAACAAATCAACTTCAGGGAAAGATTTCAGGCAAAGTCGAGAGAAAGTACCAAATAGCTAAGGCAACAAAAAGGAATTTTTATATAGCCAGCAACAGGAGGGCCAGCTGTGGCTGCAAGCTGTTCTGTTGCTGTGAGTTAATGCCTAAGAAGAAGTTCAGAGAGAAAAGACTTACTTCAGCTCGCAGTGTCTCAAGATTTGCACCATCATTGGAGAGGGTATGTCAAAAGAGAGCTGTTCACACCATAATGGAAAGGAAGCAGTGGGGGGGGCAGGGAGGACAAAAGGAAGCCATGAAAGACACTGTTCCAAGGATACACAGCCAATAAAACTTCCTGCATGAGTTCTCCAACCTCATCCCTTTAAGCACCTCCCAATAATTCTATCAGACTATCAACCCATCGAGGGACACTATTCCATTCATTTGGGCAGAGTCCTGGAAAGCCTATCATAGACCCCAAAGTGTACCTCACTAACCTAGACCTTTCTCATCACAATCAAGTTGAGTGTCATTAAAGGCACCTGAAGACGCTAGAAAATGGGACAGTGCTATTCAAGGAGAGGTTAACAAGGTATAAAAGAGTATAGATTTTAAGGTTTGTTACTTTTCTTAGTATTGTGTGCATGTGTATTTTTATACATGTGCATGTGCGTGTGTGTCTCTATGTGTGTGTCTCTATGTGTGCGTGCATGTGCCTGCGCATGCACGTGTGTGCATGAGTGTGTGTGTGTGTGTGTGTGTGTGTGTGTGTGTGTGTGTGATATGTAGACATGGGTGTCCTAGAGGTCAGAAGAGGGTGTCACATCTCCTTGTTAGAGTTACAGGGGTTTGTGAGCTGCCAATCATGAGTGTTGAAGAATGAACTCAGGTCCTCTGGGAGAACAGCAAGCACTCTTAACCATCCAGCCCCAAGAGTAGACATTTTGATTGAGGAGTTGGTAAGTTTTAAGCAGCAGGGGTAGGGTGCATTTTCTGATTTTTCTAAACTTACTTGGTTGCTGCAGGGCAAAGTGGGTTATGTTACAAGAAGCAATCAGACATTGAAATAAGGAAAATATTCATGAGGACTATTGGAGTTCAAAATCAAGTCAGGAAGCAGAGTCTGGGGCAAGACTTAGAAGTTCTGCTTTTAGCTCCACTCTCACCCTGCTCTCTATGGCACAGAGTACGTTCTCTGGAACCTTCGTTGACCTCCTCTGCCCTCTGCCCCTGGCAGGGCCCAGTGGAGCAGAGAGCAGAGGAAGATGAGGCAGGGAAGCTCCCCAGAGCTGCCTCTCTGCTGTGTCACTGTAGACTCCCTGGTGGATAAAGAGCGTGTCAGGCATCCCCTCCTACAGCTTTGCAATTTGGGTATGAGTAGCAGTTCATACACGACCACTCATTCATACTGGTCTACTCCTCTACCAAGTCGCCATTTATCTAATTCTCCAAGACTGCTGCCTTAGAAGGTGCTGTCTGTTTCCTGTTGAGAAATGGACGGAGGCTTGAACTCTGCAGAGTCTTATGACATAGATTAACACCGAATGTGTCAGCATGACACAGAAGGTGTCACAACTGCTACTAATGAAGGAAGGAAGTTTCTATTGATCTTTCAAAGGATCTCTTTTTATAAGGAATTGCTATGAAGGGGCAGAGCAAGCGTCAGTTAACTGCTGTATTTGTAGATGTACAGGATTTCATTTTTCTGGGATAATTCTAAACCAAATCTCAGACCCGGGGAGACTGCTGTATAAGCATGAAGACCTGAGTTCAAATCCCCAGGACTCATGTTTTTAAAAAGTTATGGTTATATACAAATGTGTAACCTTGGTGTTATAGTGGGAGCGAAAGAGAGAGAAGTGGGGGCTTCATGGCTGCTGGCCTAGCGCCTGGTTCAAGGAGAGACACTGTCTCAAGAGAATAAACTGAAGACTGTCAGAGCAATATATCTAAAGCCCTCCGCATGTGCAAACACACACACACACACACACACACACACACACACACACACACACAGTTCTTATATTTTGCCTCAAAGACTTTTTCTTGAATATTTCAATGCCCATGGTCCTGCGCTCCATGGCGGTAGCCTATGGAAGAAAATGGAACACAGAGAAGCCCATGTCATTGCTCACCACATCCACAAGACCTAGGGCAGGACCCAGAGATGGCATTCAATGAGTATTGTTGAATGCTAGAACTGGAGAAATCAATACAAAAAGACAGAGGAAAGAAGAAAAGCATGGGCTTTAGAGTCAGAAGATAAGGATAGGATGCCCTTCTCCCCAAGTTACTACTAGCGGGGCTTTCTTATATGTCTTACTAACTTCTCAGGGCTCTGTTTCTATTTACATTCAGATAAAACTAGGCTAGGAAATCCTTTCCTATTATTACCACAACTGGTTAAAATGCAGAGACTGATTTATTATGGTGTGCCCAACCCCAAGTGGGACATCCATAACCCAACCCCACCCATAGTTCAGGAAGCATCATGGAAGAGGGAGAGGAAGACTGCAAGACCATATATGCTGTGAGATAGTATCTTCTGGATAGCACAGGATCCCATGAGCTCTTAGAGCTACAGTTATCTACATAAGACTTACAAGAACCTCATAAGACCATATTAATCAACTGTCTCACATAATTGAGGGATGGACTCACAAGACCCCACTCCTAACTGAGAGACTGATGGCGTGGCTGCTGGAGAGAAACGAGTTACTTTTCTTTGGGAGGCGGATGCTGGTAGATTGTCCATGCCTCAGTGGCTGACCCCACACCAATGCACATGTGGGCAATAGCATTGATCGGACTCATTGGGTTAAACTTTAGATAATTAAAAGTAAAGAATTCCTGTCCTATCTGACAGTGTGACAACCAAAGAAGGTGATGTTCCCAAAAGTGAATGGAGCTATCACTATGGGATGCCATTATGATTATGAGAAAGACTGCATTTTTGAAGATAGGTCCCACCCTGGCTTTTAGGCAGCATAGCTCAGTGTTTGAAGGACGTGGCAAGATGTTACAATTTTTTACTATTTTCATTCACGAATAGTTCAGCTCAAGTAGCTGCCAACCCTGGAATCTGGTAGCATGCATCTTAGTGTTAAGGAATGCAGACAGCCGTGGAGGAGACATGACAAGATAACACATACCTTATTCTCCCTGGTTCCTGAAGCGGTAAGGCAAAGCCAGAGGCCAACAAATGCAATCATTTCAGGCAGCGTCGGGAGCAAGGTACCAAGTCCACATGCTTTAAATCCATCACATACAAAGCATCACCTGTGGGAGGGCTGGGGGAAAAGGGATAAAAATGAAAAATAATCAAGGAGCAGTAAGCTGGCAAAAACAGAGAAAAGATCCAATAGGAGATTTAAGCCTGTGTGTATGTGTGTGTGTGCACGCTTGCTCATGTGGTGAAAGGCAGAAGTTGATGCTGGCTGTCTTCCCCAATCACACTCTGCCTTCCTTTTTGAGACAGTCTCATACTGAATGTGAGGTCACTGATTCGGCTAGACTGGCTGCCTAGTGAGATCCAGGGCCCTCCTCTCTCTGCTTCCCTTCCCCTCAAGTACTGGACTAGGTATGTGTCAGCATGTCTATGCTTTGTGTGGGTACCAGAGCTGGAACTCAGGTACCCATCTTTGAACGGCAAGCACTTATGTAAGTAACCCATCCACCCACACCATAGTACAGTCGTGTCTCCTTCTAGACACTAACAGCAAATGTATGTATTATACATAAGCATATTTTTTTTTACATTTTATTGTTTGTGTGGATATAGGCGATGTGTATGGGATTTTCTGAAGAAAGCAAAAGGTGGCATTGGGTGCCCTAGAGATGTTGTTGCAGGGAATTGTGAGCTGTGTGATATGAGTACTGGGGACCAAACTCCAGTATTGAAATAGCTCTTAAAGCTAAGTCATTTCTCCAGCTCTAATAGCCATAATTTAATGTATATCTGTAATTCACAGCAAACTGTGAATGAGCCCTCTCAACTTTAGGTGGATTCTGTTGAGTTTTCTACTGTGTTCATGAGGGTCTTTCAGAGACATAGAATTGCTAGATTGGGTTTGAATGTACAGTCATTCTGTAGACACCTGTAGATGCCTAAGTCTACAGATGCATAGGTTCCTTTCATAAAGTGACATTGTTTTACATAGGATTTATGAAGACCTTCCTGCAGACTCTAATTGTCTCTACATTACTTTAACACTTAATAAAATGCAAATGCTATTTTGATATTTGTGAGATGAACTGCGGGTAGAATAATGACAATTAGATAGATAAATAGATAGATAGATAGATAGATAGATAGATAGATAGATAGATATAGATATTGATATAGATATTCAGTGCCAGCACATTTTTTCTACTATTACTGCTTTCTTTCTATCCATAGTTGGTTGGATATAGGGACATAGAATTCTGCAATGTACAAGACTGATTATGTGTACATAGAGAGATTCATTTTAAGGAATTGTCTTATACTATTTTGAAGGTTGACAAGTTCAACACATGCAAAGTGACAAACTGTAGACTATGTAGAGCTAAAGCTGTGATCCAAGCCCATAGTTCTTCTAGCAGAGTTTCTTCTGGCTCTATAGATTAATCTTTGTTCTATCCAGATCTTTGGGTGGAATGAGACCCACTCACTCTATGGAAGGCAGTTTGTCTTATTCAATGTTCATTAATATCAATAATAAGCATGTTCTGGTTTTACTTTTGTGGAAAAAATATCCTGACAAAGGAGAGTTTATGTCTGCTTACAATTCTAGGCTGGAGCCCATTGTTGGACAAAACAAGGCAGAAACATGAACCAGGTAAGAGCGGAGTGAAATGAACGCATGCGTGCTCAGTTGCTTACTTGCTTGCTTGTGTTCAGCTCAGTTTCTGTACCCTTATATGACCCAGAATCCCTGTCTAGGGAATGATGCCAACCTACTGTGAGCAGA